>RJWT010047260.1:0-11336 GCA_004365215.1 Cuniculus paca | reverse complement strand
AGAGTCAACTGTAAAGACCAGAAAATACAACTTTTTCACTCACTGTGATTTTGCTTTCCTTCCGTAATTATAAAAACCCCAACTAGAAAGCATGGATAATTGATTGAAAGTGTACTTTATGTAAGAAAAATCTAGTAGAACTTCAGAAAAAGAAAGGTCCCAGGTTTTTGATCTTATAACTCAATGTGGTATGCCAAATATTAAAAGGCAACTCATGGACATAGGTGTTACCCAGACGCTGACAATGCTAAAGAAAACCTTGATCCTCACATGCGCTTAAAAATGATGAAAACCACAATGTATTAACTGATAGACAAGTTGAATGTTTGGATGATTTATAGAGAGACAATGTGCAATATTGGACTGAATGATGATTTGTTGAAAATTGAAAATATGATCAATGAGGAAATCATGCATGCTAGGATGAGCAGATAATTCTAAAAATAAAGAAAAATATTAGATCAATTCAGTTTCCAAGTCTTTTCATGTCCTAATAAAAGAAATGGAAATGCAATTTTACTTTGTGTTAAACACTGACAAGAGCCAGGTTTGGTGGCGCACGCCTATAATCCCAGCACTTGGGAAGCTGAGACAGGAGGATCATTGTGAGTTCAAGCCTGGGCTACAAAGTGAGCTAAAGACCAGCCTGAATGGCATAGCGAGACCTTGTCTCAAAAAGACAAGGGCCGGGGATCTAGCTCAGTGGCCTAAGTGCCTGCCTGGCAAGTGCAAAGAAAAAAATATTGAATGGGCTAGACTGTGAAAAATCCTACTTCTCCTTTTAAATACCAATAAAATTGCTGTTTTTAACTAAACTGCCAGACAGTTTTAGTTTACAAATTAAGCTAAAATAGTTAATGCTTCTAAGCATCATCTGTTTTTTTCTATGTGATAACTGTTTTAATCCAATCTTTTGCCTAAAACATCAATAACTGATCTGGTTTTGTGAGTTAAGAGAAGTTACATTTTATGAAAATCTGATAGGATTATTACTCAGTTATTAGTTCTTTCCTGAACCTTAGAGTCTTTTCACAGAGGAGATCTTAGTTGAGTTATAGACAGATGTGGTTGAGTTCAGAACACAGTTTCAAGTCTCAGTCCACAGTTTTCTCCATGGTGTGCCACTGAGGCTTTTCATATTCTTCACCATGACAACAGTTAAGTGACATCCATGATAGCTCAAACACTGGCCATTGTAAAATGCTGCTTATCACTGTTAGGTAGCTGGAGACTGAGGGTGTACTTGAAATGCCTATCTAATCTCCAAGACTAACTCTGCTTAAAGTAGCAATTGGCATTTGGCCCTGTTGACTGACTCAGTGGATTGACTGGTCTCAAAGCCTGAGACATCAGAAGCAAAATGTACTGTTTTACTACATACATAAGATATCTGTAACTAGTGATCTGAAACAAAAAAGACCAGTGGAACTACAGAAGTAAAATATAGCTAAGAGCTTCAAAACACTAAGCAAGTGAAGTATACAGGATTTGCCAATAGCATGTGGTGAGTAATGGGGAGCCTAGGACGACAACTCTGTTTCTGGATGGGGTGACTGGGTCATGGTGGCATTTTATATTGAGAAAGGAGAATGAGAATAGCAGATTTTTGAGAAACATGATTATTCAATATTGTTTCTATAGAGTTTGGTGAAGGGGGATACTGTGCGACACCAGTGTACGGATATAATATTGTTAGAAATTGCCAATCTGAGTAGATAGTTCTGGTCTAAAGAAAGTATGTTTTGGTGTCAACATGATACAGGTGCATTTAAAGCTGTATTTCTATGAAGACTGTGTTGAAAAGAAGAACTGAAAGTAGAGGTAGAGACTTTGTGACAGCCAACATTACAGGAGGAGTAAATAAATATAAACCTAGAGAAAAGAATAGGAAGAAGTGAGTGAGAGGTAGGAGGAAAACCAACTGAATAGGAGATGATGTCAGCTAACAAGGGAGTAGGGAGATAGTTTTAAGGAGAGTTTGGTCAGCAGTCACCAACAACCTTACAGAGCTTCAGTGTGAAACAGAAGGATGGTAACTGGAGTTTGGATTATAATTCTGTAGACCATGAACATTTTTAAATCAAGTGAAAATAGTCTCTTTTGTAGTTTAGAAAAATCCCTCTATGAGGCCCAGGTTTTATAGAGTTGAAGAAGGGAGGTATGGGAAGAAGCAGCCCTGAAGAAGTCTACTATGAATTCCAGGAATCAAACTTCACAGAATTTCTTTGAAGAACGAATGGGACTATTACCCCTTTCTCTGGTAAACCAGTGTAGGTGTCAAAGTAAAGCAAAGAAAAACAAAAACTTTACATTCTGTCATTTTGCTGGATTTTAACAGCAGTAAGGAATTGCATTATTTTGTGATTTATTCTTCACATTGATTTTTCATGCAGAGAGCTGGAACATCAAAATAAATGTGGACTACTTAGCTTAGGAGAAATCTGTTAGTCCACATGCACTAGTGGAAAAACGGAAAAAGCTCCAGCTGTTTAATGAAAGGAGGGATGTTTCGCTTGACATCTGCAGCCAGAATCTTCCCTGCAGTGGTCGCTACAGAGTTACAACTATCATCTTCCTAATAGGTAACTAGAGTAAAAGGGTGATTGCTCATTTCCCTGTACTCATCATTCATACTCCCAAGGCAAGAATTTCCTCCTGCTTTAGGAATTTCTTTAGGCTGATAATGTTCAAGGTAGCCATATGGTCATGCATTTAGTGAAGCTTCTAATTATTGCCAGTGCTCTAGTATTGAAGAAAAGAATCTGAAAATAAAAGCTCAACATGATGAAGTACAATGTATTTTAAGTCTTTTATTGTGAATTTTAATTTGGTTCAGTGAAGTGAAAGTAAACACTGACAACAAACTCTTTTCATTTAAGAAAGCCCTTGTTTTCCTTTGGGTTTAATTTTTTCTAGCACAAAGCAAATGTAGAAAGAAACTTGTGGCTTGATAGTGTTTATAGCCATGGGATTATCAATGTAAGGAAAAAATCGAATGTAAAATATCAATGTGTAGAGAGTATCAAAACACTGAAAAACTTTATCTTTGGATCTTAATGACAAGCCTTTATCCTCCTCACCTCTTAGCAGTTAAAGTGGATGCAAGTTACAACTTTGTGAAGATGTGAGAAGATTGGAAAAGGCATAACAGTAACATTTTTATTGGTCATAACAGGGATGAACTCACAGCCTTCACACTAAGCCACATGCCCAGTTCTTTTTCTACCTTTTTCTTTTTGAGATAGGTTCTCATTAAGTTACTATGTTGCCTAGGCTAGGTTCTCCTGTCTCAACCTTCCAGAGAGCTGGGATTATAGCCATGTGCCATCATCTTAGTTCTTAAGGATAGAATTTTAAAACTCTAGTAACTTTATTATTCCTCATATTTCTTAAAATTTGCAGAATTTAAAAATCACCTCTTTTTAAGAGGTCAAAAGTTTTAAGATAGTCTGTAACACGGAAGAAAGCTAATCAGCCAATATCTATCTATTTGTTAGCACCTAGTATATGATGTAATGATGCAAAGCAATGAAAACTAAAGCAAGGACTCTGATCTTCAAACATTTATAAGATAATTTGGGAGAAAGGACATTCATCCATTCATTTGACCATTCCAATTACTTCCCTTCCATGTCAACTGGGCCTTCAATTCTCCTTTTTGTAAACAGCAGCATATCACCTAGTTGGTCAGCAAAACTCCAGACATTTTCATTCTTCCCTTTTTATCATACCCCATACCCAACTCATCTACAAAATATTTTGCCTCTGTCAGCAAAACAGACCCTACCTGTCTACTGCTACCACTCTAAGCAAAAGAACAGCTCTCAGTGGGCCACACAACAGCCTTTCAACTGGTTTTTCTCAAGCCACTTATCATGGTGGCCTGTGAGGAGACTGTTTTAAAGCACGAATTCACGTCATAATTTGTTCTCTTTAAGGAAAACCTACCCAAGACTTCTCATTACAGTTAGAATAAAATTCACAGTCCTTTCAAGAGCTGTTAGATCCAGTGGCCACTGTTTGCACTTTGGTGCTCACTGCCACTACTTGGTCCATTATGCCCAAGACCTAGCCATCCTGACCTGTTTCTTGACTTGCAGATATTCCCACCAGTCCCTTCTAAGGGCATCTGCATCAACTTCTTGCTTTGACTCTAGATCTTCTCTGGACATTTCTTTCTCATTCTTGTCTCATCTGAAAGGTAACTTCCTCAGAGAGACCTTCCCTTATTTTCTATCATCTTTCTATGTCAGGTATTACAGAATCTCTCACATTTCTCCATATCATTACATATATTATTGACTGAATTTATGTCTCCTGGGTAATTTTTGTATACACTAATTCCTTTTTCCTTTGAAGAGCATTGTTTTTATTAGTAGGGACAAGGAATATGTTTGGATTTTTTTTGATGGGGGGTGGTTACCAAGTGACAGAGCAAAAGGCACGTGAACTTACACTTATTCAAAATTATTAAATAATTGTCTTAATCACTTAATTCATGCTATGTGTCTTGTTGAAGTAATACTTCCTTAGATTTCATCCTTTTTCCTGTGTCATGATTCTTTGAAATACCTGACAATAATGTGCTGAATTTATTTCAGAAAGAACATCCAACCACAAACCCTACTGAAATTATTGTGTTTCACAAGTTCATGTCACATCTTCCAATGATCATGCATTTGGTTCATAAATGCTTCAAATTGTTGCACTCATCTCCAGATTTAACCAAGGCATACACTCATTTTTCCTTACAATTATTCAACCAACATTTACTGACTACTACATATGTATCAGGCAATAATCAAGTTATTCCACAATTCACTTAATCCATCATTTTCTGTTTATTAAATTTTTATCCTTGATGTTTTCTTGAAACATTCCTTACTTTGTCATTGGACATTCTTTTAACTACTAAAAATCAGAATTATGCTAATCACTATGAGGCATAGAGATAGTAAATGATCAACTAAAAGGCTAGAAAGAAAGAAAGAAACAAAGAAAGAAGAGAAAAACACATGACTACTATAATGGAAATCTCATTCCAACCTAGATGTATGCAGAGTTCTTGGGGAAAAAAAAAATGAAGAATGACCATTTTTGAAAGATTTTATTTGTTTATTTGCCCTAAAGTTTTGAGAAAACATTTCTCTGGGTTTCTTGTATTTCTCTTCTGGAACTCAAAATTTCTAAATACTTCAGTAAGATCATTTTGGTAATAAGATTAGCTATAAATAATACATATATACAGGTATCAGGAAACATACTTCAAAGGACCACTTAATTGTACAAGTGCAATTTTTTTTTGATAAGTGGTACCTTTGAACTAGAATTAAAGCCAAACCTTTTCATTTTGGAAAACTTATACTCATTTTCATTGTACAGTGTCATTAAACATGACACTTGAAAAATTAGGCTAAACCTCAAGGGAACCATTAGGACAATTTCAAAAGTCACAGTCTACTACTATTCTTTTCTAGATTCTACTGCTAGTCATCCTTCAGTACTTATCTCATGCATAACCAGATCCAGGAAACCTGTTGTAAACTCTACGCTGGTTTTTTTTTTTTAAAGACCCGGACATCTTTGTCAAGGCATTTCCACACAATAGTAACATGCTATTTTAAAAACAACTGTTTTCTGGCTAGACTGTGAGCTCCTTAAAGCGAGCAACCATGATACATTATTCATGTACTCCCTCAGCCCGTGCCTCGTACAGTCACTTCATATGGAACTGAGCACTGCAATGATTGTCATCCCATTTCCACCAGGATTCCAAAATAAAAATATTCACTTTAGTCAAGCAGCACTACTTGTATTTACATTTAATAAAACCAACTAGTAAATATACCAGGGCTCTTTGATATACAAAATGCACTTGACAAAGGAAGAAATGAACAATAAATATTACTAATATCAATAAATCAATGATTATCATTAATAAATCAATAATTATTAATATTAATAAATCAATAATTATTAATAGTAATAATAGATAATTAATCATTATTTCTATTAGACTTTCTCAATGCCATGGCAAAGGCCAATACAAATAAGAAAGGAATCTATACATTGCTACTTAATGACATGGTGGTGAATTTTAATTTTGGAATAAAATATGCAGTGGAGTTTAATATATGAAAATGACAATAAATAGATTTTGCTCTGCTCCAGTCAACTTGTGTCTTATTGGAAACACGTAGATGAAATAGCAGCTATAAAAGTTACAGAGATGAAAGACGGAAGCGATGGGCCATAGCAAGGCATTGCAGGGTTTACTGCTATCCATTGTTGATGCTGCTTCAACAAGGCTGAAAATCATCAGTGCAGCTGGGCATGAAATTTCAGAGTGCTCATCTGCCCACATGGAGATGCTCACTGCGATTAGTCAAGTGTCATTTCAAGTTAGTTTTATGAAAGATAGACTGGGAATATTTGCTACTGTTAAAAGGAAAAAAATAGTTTGATCCTATAAGCAAGTATTAAGCAAGAATTCTTAATACATCCTCTAACTATTGGTAACTTTTAATGGATTAATGAACATTAAACGAATACAAAGTTTAATACACAAAAGGAAAATTTCAAGAGAAAGACAATCGGTATTTGGTTTCCTGGGGATGGGATGGAAATGGAATTAGTTGTAAATGTTCATAGAGAATGTAGAATAAATAAAGAATTGAAAAAAATCAGACACCCCAAATTTAAAGACCTAATCCAAATGGGCACCTGAAATGAAGATGAAGTACAAATGGCAAATAAATACATGAAAAAATGTTTAACATCACTGATCATTCAAGAGATGCAAATTAAAACAATGTTGAGATTCCGTCTCACTCCAGAAAGAATGGCTATTATCAACAAATCAACCAATAACAAATGCTGGTGGGGCTGTGGGGAAAAAGGAACTCTTCTCCACTGTTGGTGGGAGTATATATTGGTGCAACCACTGTGGAAATCAGTGTGGAGATTCCTAAAAAAATTAGGACTACAAGCTCCATTAGACCCAGATATTCCCCATCTGAATATCTTCCCAAAGAATTAAAAGCATCATACTACAATGGTATATGCACACCCATATTTATAGCAGCACAGTCTGTAATAGCTAAATCTTGGAAACAGCTCAAAAGCCCATCCATCAACAAATGGAGAAAAAAGATGCTGTTTTTTTATACAGTGGAGTACTACTCAGTCATAAGTAGGATAAACTTGAAACATGTAAATACTGCATTGTGTCTCTGGCATGAGAAACTGAAAGTGTAAACAAGATCTAAAATGTATAATATATACTGTGAAATAGGAAGCAATTATTCAAAGGGGAATGGGAATGGGGGGATGGAAAAGAAAAAAATGAGAAGAAAAGGATAAAATGAAATAAAGCTTTGTAAATAAGGAGGGGAAGAAAGGTTGAAGAGAGGGAGGGGAATGGAAAAAAAAGAGGAACTAATATATGTCATATACAGTTACAAATTCCCTATGATGAATGTGATCATGATGCATATCTAAATTGTTCCAATAAACTTAATTATAAAATTTTTAAAAATGAAAATTAAATCACAGAAAAAAAAATCTAACTAGGGGTATGAAAATACTTAAGGGTTGATTTATGGTGATTACACCACTTCATAAAGTTACTAAAATTTGTTGAATTATATGCTTCAAATGGGTGAAATTTATGGTATGTAAACTATGTCTCCCAAAATTGCTTAACAAAGACAAGTTTAGGACAAAATCTAAAGATTGTAAAGTACAGCATAAGGTTTTTGTGTTTTTCTTTGTTTTTTCAAATACGTGCCATTAAGCACCTACTATACGTTTTGAAACTCTTTAAAAGTTTCTAAAGTCTTTACAAAAGTTTTCATCTGATTCTGCACATTTTCCAAGGCTAGCCACCTGAAAATGATACTCGTGTTTGGTTCTAGTTTCTTCTTCAGCCTTAAACCAGAGAAGCTACTGGTTCTGAAAGGCACTAAGGGCCACTGCTGGCCACTAGGGCTCAGTGCAACGCAATGGATGGGCTCACCAGCACGGACGCGATTTTAGTGACCCACTGGCTGTCAGTTCTGCAGATGATTTACAGCAGTTGGATTTGGAGCTTCGTGGCGTAGTTAAAATATTAACAAGAAGCAAATGAGAAAATAAAACCAAAAAGTATAAATTTAGAGGTAAAGTCATAAATTTTTCTTGAGGAAATACTGTTTTTATTTTGTTTGTTTTTTAAAATACCTTTAGTATTTATCTGAACTTAAACGGATCATTAGGGTAAAACTATTGGGCTCAAATTGGGTCTTCAATCACAACATTGATATTTAAAATTTAAATTACTTCAAACTTTTATTTTCTTTTTGCATCTCTTCAAATGAGTCTTTAAAATTTACTTGAATATTAAAATGATATTTGTCACTATAGAAGCATCATGTAAACCTTAACTCAGTAGAGGCAAAATTATTCATTAAGTCATTTACCACTAATTTATGCCACAAATATTCACTGCATACCTAACATGTGTCAGGTACTCTCCAGGACCTTGAAACATAGCACTGAATAAAATGAAACACACAAACAAATCCCATTTTCATTCATTTTGCATTGTCATGGTGTGATCTGTTGGGAGTAGAAATCCAAAATAATAATAAAAATATCTAAATCTTATTTACAACTTAGTACATTTAAGTGTGCAGTTTACATTATCTAACTTAATTCTGTGGAAGGTTGTATCATCTTTACTTTGCAGATGAGGAAATGGAAGCTCACGGGGTGAAAATGTTTAGTCTATAGCCACAGTAAAAGCCTCTGTCTTCAACTATGGTATATGTTGCCTTTAAGAGAGGATTGAGAACTCTCATTACTTGAATATCGACTGACTATCCTCAGGATTTGTAGATAAGAGTACATTACTGGAATTCTGAACCACAGCTATAAATTATATATAAATATGAGGTACACATTATAATTTTATATTAATTATATGCAAATTATAATATAAGCATTTATATGCATCTTCCTAAATACACACATGCACATATACATAATATGTATAAATATAAAATTGTCTCATTCACATAAATATGCACTCTAGAAAGCTCTAAATGATTCTCACATGATAAACAGCTTTAGTTCATATTTTGTGCCCCCAAATAAAAAAAATCATGATTTTAAATTTAAACTCATAAGACAGAAGAATCATATGGACATTTTGCATTCATTACAAGCCATGAGATGGAGAATTTTTCTTTTAAAAGTTCTCAGGAGCTTGTATTAATGTTGATTAAATCAATTATAGGACAGCTTCTTTCATTAGTCCTTTCTAAGGTATCATTTTAGAAAATAAATCTCATAGGCAAAGTATTTCCCCTCACAATCTACTTAAAATTTAATGTCAATTTTTATCCAATTACTTCTTCATACTTGTAACACAGTTATCTGCTTCCATCTTAACTAAATCTTGTCTTTTTCTGATGTTAACACCTTTCACCTATTTAAGACTAATAACAAGGGCCTATCAATTTAGCTATTTCATCAAGGTTCATTTATTTCTTTTCATATCCCTATGTAATTCAGAAGAAATATGGCTATACTACAATGTAGATAAGAGTGCATAAAATTTTTATTTTAACAATCTTACCAAGTCTCATAAGTATATGAGAGAACATTTCCATTCTGATAGGTAGGCATTAAACAGCTCTTATTACCAACTGTCAGATGGTTGAATTTATACACTGAGCAGAGTTTTTTTTTTCCTTTTTAATGTGTAATGACTGAGGGTGTGTACAAGTCGAATCATTCAATACAGTAGTGACAGAGTTAGTAAGTAGTCTTTGAATACGTGGCTGACTTACTTCCAGCTCCAGGCCTGAGAAATTGGTTAGCAAAGGCATATCAATTATATCTGAGATGTTATTGGTAACTTTGTACTCTTAGCTAGGGTCAGTTATCAGTCTGATTTCCTGAAAAGGGACTGTTCTGGTGCTGAGTTGGGGACTTGGATCTCTGTGTCTTATTACCATCCTGTCCTCTTGGTCTTCCAAAAGACTAGTCATACTGGATTTTTCCCATTATATTACTTCCCAAGTTGTGAAGTGATTATTAGTACTACCTATAGAATATTTTCACATTGGTCTCCATCTCATAGTACCCCTGTTATTGCCATGGTGTGGTGTAGCAAAGACAAGAAGACCTGGATTTGATCTTTCTCTAAATAAGTTACCTCTGCGACATTTAAATGTTTCTTCATCTATAAGGAGAACTAATAGATTGCGCGCGTGTATGCGCGCGCACACGTATGTGTATGTGACAACAAATGTAATATATGTAAGATGTATACATTATGCTGGTACAGCAGACACACATTTAATTGCTAAATACTATTACTATTACTTCCTTCCCACTCTTCAAAGTGTTCTCTATCCTTTTTCTCTTTCAAGTTCTATCAAAGTAATCTTGCAAAACACTAATTCATTGATGTAATTCAAAACCCTTCTGATCCAGGCTTTCTCAATCATTTCCTTTCATATCATAAGCATTTATATTTGGTTCTCTTTATCTGAGAATGTCATTTTCATATCTTCTGTTTCTTCCATACAAATTAGTTTCATTTGGCAGTACCCATGACAAATTCCATTTAAAGGAAAGTAAGTTTGGATGGGTCATTTAACAACAGGATTGTAATAAATTCAGACTGTCAAATGAATATTAAAGCTGCTATATTAACAAAGTTAGACCAAAATGCAGGGAGGGAATATTTACACTCTGTTATTTACTCATCAGGGCACACTAACAATATATTTTAAACTTAGAGGTTACATTTAACTTTCAAACTGAATAACAGACTGATAAATGCTTTTAAATAAGCCATATGGAAGCTACATTAGGCATCAAGTCAGGAGCAAGGTAAGACTGTCCACTATAATCATTCTTATTCAACATAGGTCTTGAAATTTTAGCTAAAGCAATTGTGCAAGAAAAAACAAAAGGGATAAAATAAGAAAGGAAGAGGTTAAAATATTCTTGTTTGCAGATGATATGATTCTGTATTTACACGACCCTAAAAACTACCAAAAGACTTTTAGGGCTGATAAGTAAATTAAGATATAAAGTCAAGAATAAAAAAATCAGTAATTTTTACTATATATTAATAATAGACTGAGAAATAAATCAGGAAAATAATTCCATTCACAGTAGTTTCAAATAAAACCAAATACCTGTGGATCAATCTAACCAAGGAAGTGAAAGACCTCTGCAGTGAAAATTTAACACTACAGAAAGAAATTGAAGAAAGCAATAGAAGATGTAAAAACTTATGTTCATGGATTGGCAGAATTAATGTTGCTAAAATGATCATA
>RJWT010047259.1:0-11326 GCA_004365215.1 Cuniculus paca | reverse complement strand
GAGAGAAGTGCACATGTTGATATATTTTCTAAAAGATTAGTTCTTATACCAGTCCATAGTATTTACTAAAAAGGAAACATTTTTTTGCATCTGAAATACAGCAAAGGAAACTGAAGGCCAGTGAATTAATTCCTGAATATATAGCAAATACCTTGCTAATACAGGATAATCAAAGTTACTTATAGGTACATATTACCTTACAAAGCAAGGTTAAAATCTTTATTTTGCTATTTCAAATCGATGCTCTAACTCCTTTACTATTTCATAATGATGTGATTTCTGCAAAGCTTAATCTTACTGAGGAAGGATTAGCTTCAAATTTCATTTATCAGTCTGTTAATATGTTAGTCTTCAGAATAAGTTAACTTACTTTCTATTTTCAACAACAACAGACACAATAAGTCTCATGGCAATGCTGATTGAAGAATGATTGCCCCACTTGGAACACTGCCATCCAGGGTCCAGTGGTTGAACTGAAATGCCGAGTCATTGGCTGAAACGGAACCAGGATGTTTGAGTGCTCACCTTAGCCTGGAATGGGAGACTTGCTAGACAAGAGGGACATCTCACTTGTTGTAAGTGAGATCCTCTCTCTCTGGTTTAGGGTTATGATAGAATTTCAGCCTGAGGGTCAATGAGACTGCAGTTGAAGTGTTAGGATGGTGTGAAAACATACAGAAATGACAGAAGCTGCAAGGGTTATGAGGAACTCAGAATAAATGCTTGTTTCCAAGGCTGGATTCTGGATGTTGCCTCTAGAGGTCGCAAGTCAGGCTTGGGGGCAGGGGTCCTGTGTGCAGGAGAATGGCATCACAGACATTTTCTCCTTATCACCCTTTGTGCTAAAGGATAGATGACTGTGCTCTAACGACAAGGGATGGTAGAGCTCTGTGTGGCTTCCAGGGGACAGTTCCCTGCCTATTACTAACCAGGTATCCTTAGAATGGGCTGGATACTCTCTGGGCCTTTACTTCTCACTTCTAAAATGAAGCCTGTTTTGGATCTAACATTCTGTGAATCTATATTAACACAGACACATGGAATTTTTTTTCTCAGTAGTAGAGTTTTGAGATTTCTTGTGATCCACATAGCATTCCTATGTGATGATCATAGAAACTTACCTAGTGTCTGGCAACCATGTGTCAAACATGACAAAGAAATCAAATATGCAATCTATTATTTACAAAGTTACCCCAAAAGTGAATAAATGTGTAATATTCATGGACAGTTCTATTCAGCCTTTACTCTAAGGCAGAAATCTGTTCCAAAATACTCTGGACTAGGCAATTGTCAGCTTTACACTTTGATGAAAAAGTTGGCATAAAGGCCCATTCCATTTTCAGTGATCTCTAACTTAGAAGGTTCTTATATGTTGGAGTTAAGCTCTTGCCTTGTCAAATCCAAAGATATTTCTCCTCACCCTGATCTTTGCAATAGCCGTTAAAAAGTTCCTATTTGTATTAGGCACCATTTTGTGTTATTTTTATGTCACTCTTAGCCTTTCCCTTTCTTACTCAACTTAATTCTTATTCATTTGCCCTTCTTTCATTCCATAGTTCCTGAGCCTTTCATCCTGCAGGTTTTCCCTTTGATCTGTGGTAAATTATCTATGCCTTTCATAAAATCTCCAGGCACGATCTCCTAGAAGAGCTCTGGTCCCTACAAACCTGAATATGACTCACAAATCTAAGTGCAAAATTGAAATATGTTATATGTCTCTTAAAAGCTACATTGTAATATATACTCTGTTAAAATTTTCAGTTATTTACTGTGAATTGATGCTTGGTGTCTGTTACAAAGTTTAAGGTGAGATACGTACATTTTACTAATTGTGGATAAGTTGTGTGCATTCCCCTCGCATCAGATTGCTTAGACATACCCGATTCCACAGAAAAGACCATATAATTGAGATTCTATCAGTTAATTCAGATTTTTTAAACTTTAGACAAGACCAAAAGTAACAACAATCTTGTAAATACCTACAAAGATTTTACATGCTTTTCATTTGCTTCATAAACTCTATATAGTTGATTTAACTTCCTTGAGAATATCTGACCAATTCTAAATATCAATACGAAAAGTCAATAATAACTGTTAGCTCACTTTCTCCTTTTTATTATGAAATATTTCAAATGCATATAACTTGTTCAGTGATACTTTGTATCAGAATTCTTTTTTATGTTTTGAAACATAAAGTGTTGTGGATGCAGCTAACCTGCAATTTATATTTCTTTCCTATTTGTCTTCTTTAAAGGCAAAAATGCAAAGGTGACATCCATCATTCCTGTGTGTATTTTCTTTTTCTTTTTTTAAAACTATTTTAGCATATGTAAACAGTGTATCATGCTCTTTTCCTGCTTATAAGAAAGGGCTTTTTATAGCTGTCCACCATACTACCTAGTACAGAAAGAGATGGTGTAAAATTGTTTGTTCATTGCATAATGTGAATTCAATGGGAAAGATTTCATTGGGAGCACTGTGAGAAAGTCATACTTATTAACATTTGGTTTTATTTTATACTACGTAGGTTGTATGGTTTACAACTGTTTTTTTTTCTCTTTTTTTGACCACTGAAGCTCTGACTGCACAAACACCTGACATCTCTTTCTGAATAAAGTGAGGCATGTGATAAGAAACGAGTCAATGAACTCCAAACTGAGTGAATATATAAATCCCTATCACCAGCTTGAAGAGCTGGTCTTATTTTTTGAGACTCCTCCTGGACACTTCCAGGTGAATAACCTACAAGTTATTCAGAGTCTAATGTAAAGCCTATCACCATCCTCCTAAAATACCCTCTTCTTTCTGCTATACTGTCAACATGTTCAATTGATTGTTTTCGATGATAAAATAATTATACATATTATTATTAATAGTAGATGGTAGGAAATGAAGGATTCTACCTATGAAACCTCCACTGGTCTCCTCAAACTTATTTATAAAACATATTATTTCATAAAACATTTGAATTCAATCTCAATCTCATTGAAAGCATGAATAATAGCTTATTTAAAATGCATTGTTAATGTCTAGATGTAATATACACCTTCTTCTTGTTATTAAGGATACAAAACAGAGTAGGTACAATCCCTACTGTTTTAATTTGTTTCATGTTTCTATAAAACAGAAAACATGACATGCCTCAATTTATAAAGAAAAGAGGCTATTTAGCTAATAGTTGTGAAGGAAAGGAATTTCAAGATCATGGCACCAATATTTGCTCAGCTTATTTTGAAGACCTTTTGCTGTGCCAACTTATGGCAGAAAAGCAGAAGTGAGACCATGAACAGAGTTGACACTCACCCAGAGAGGAAGTAAAGGTGTCAAGCTAACTTTAAAACAATCAACTCTCCATATTAGTAACCTAGCCTCTCAATAGCTAAATTTGCTCCCTGTGAAGAGTGAATTTTATCTCGCTTAAACACCTACTCACCTCTTGAGGTCCCACTACCCCACAAGACCATTACACTGGAGAATCAAAATTCAACATTAGTTTCAGTGGGGACAAACCACACTCACATGTTAGCACCCACCTTCTTAGATGTTTTATCAATCTCAAGAGCACTTCTGACTCTTTCCTATATAACCACCATTTTTCACAGTTCTTTTTCACTAAGAGAAACAAGAAGCTGGTGTACCAAATAGAAGAGAAAGAAGTGATTACCCTGTGGAATTCTTGGTATATTGACCAAAAAGCAAAGGTTCCTTTTGATATTATCCTTTCACTTGGTTATGAAATTACCTCTTATACTGCCATTCAGTGTTCCTCTTCCTACTCAATATTTGTTTCTTTTGAAATGTTGGGGATTTTTTGCTTTTTGTTTTTTATTTTGTACTGGGAATTGAACTCATGACCTCATGCTTAGCAATTGAACAAAATGTCGGTTTTGAAAAGGTTGCAATTCACCCTTAAGTATGTATCCTTGTGTACTCATTTGGAAAAAAAAATGTAATTAGTTCTGGTTAAGAGTTTCTGTATCAGCTGGGCATGGTGGCACACTCCCATAACCCCAGCACTCTCGAGGCTGAGGCAGGAAGATCGTTGCAAGTTCGAGACCAGCCTAGGCTACAAAGTGAACCTAAGGTTAGTCTGAACTACATAGCAAGACCCTGTCGCAAAAAGACAAAACAAAACAATTTCTGTGTTAGGATTCTTAGTTCATAGCTCCTCCATTAAAGCCAATCTGAGTGTAGTTGATGGTTCACAGCAGGAATTTATAAAGTTGTTGCTAAATGAAGAAATTTATATGGAACTAAGTTTATGCTTTGCAGTTCTCTTCACACCAACCCTTGCCACAGTAGCCTCACACATTATCAACAATGAGTTTGTAGAGCAATGGATGGTTCTGTGTGGGCTCTTTCTTATGGACCCTTTGCTAAAATCAATCCTGATGTGCAATTAATGCATCTTTAAGATGACTCTATACAACAGCAAACTAGTGCAGCTATTAAATCTGAGTATCTCAAGAATTCACTGGAGGCTTGCATTCATTTATAACATGTCAAGATGTACTCAGTAAAGTAAGCAAGTAACTAACATGGATGGACAGAGTGCTCTTACGACTAACGAGTGAAATGTCACAGCTGTTCAGCTTAATACCTTTGCAAAGAAAGCAAAACAAACTTGAAATGCTCTAGCTAGCTCCCTTAGAGAGATGGGGCATGCCTGGAGATTTCAAATAATCGAAGAATGTCATGAGGGTTAATTGATGTCAGTAGAGCATGGCTGAGGAAACCACTCACTGTGGATGGACAGTGAATAATTGGTTCCATCCAGGGCTATTTTCTGAGTGACCTATGCTGATTCCCATCAGCAGACAGAATTAGTTATCATTGCCAATGTGTCCCTTCAGGGTCCGCTCATTTTTCAATTCACTGCCATTTGGTTGAGTTATTCCCTAAATGAATCAATCATTAGCTCATAATTAGATCTAATGACAGCCTAAACCGCTGTAGTCAAAAACTTTGGAGATGACAATGTGAATCTTTAGACAAATAAGAAAGCCTGTTTATTATTCTTAAAACCATTTGAATCTTAGCTGACTTCAAATCTTTCTTTGTCAAGATGTTATTCATCTTTGTTTGTCATATCAGTACAAGACCTGTGTTCTAGAGGACTGGATTCATTAATATCATTGACATAGAGTCTGTCTTCAACTTTACATTCTAAAGAATATTATACATATAAAAGTAACTGTTACAGTAAGCTTAGATCATCATCTGTGAGAACTGAAGCCACAAAGTAAGACTCTCTTGTGACTGTGCTACAACTCTACCAAATAATGAACTATAAAATAATAAAGTTGAATAAGACAGCTGAATTTCAAGTTCATCCCCTTTTCTGTGAGATTTAAACAGTACTGGCTCAAGGATAGTGATGTTGTCATCACGGTTATAACTTACTTCTTACCTTTGCTGCACTGCACGCTTCAAAGTAGAAATAAATGCACCTAGAAGTTTGAGCCAAACATGCTCTTGAAGTGTTATACTTCTACCCTCTCTTTCAATAGTCAAAGCCCTGGTTGTTTGTGTTGATAAAAACTCACAGCAATGCAGCACAGTGGTATTTCATAGGCACCACAATGTCCCAGTTTATGCACACTGTAGTGTAGAACCACTTCTTTACCTCTACACCAAAAACTTCCCAGTGCTGAATATATTGACTTCTTGTACCAAACAGTGAAAACGACTTAATTACGCCCAGAGTAGTTTCCTACCTATTCATTTTCAAATAAAATACTTAATATTTTATATGCAGCCATGTAAGTCATTATAGAGTTTTGAGAAACATAGTCACTATTGAGAAACTTGATTATTGTGTAATTGTGACTCAAGGGCTAGTGATCCACAGCTCTCTCTTGCCTATTATAGTACTAGATGGATATGTTTAAGGTATGAATATGACAGAATATAACCCAGAACAAATTCTGCACCACTCTGTATTTGGCTTCTTTTCTTCATGTTCAATTTCATCCCAAGGAGAAGACTGTAAGACACACACAATTTGAAAGTCATGAAAGTCATTGCCATCAGTGTCTGATCTGAGGAACCCATGCCTAATCTCAACCAACATTTTGAGATTTGGTTTAAAATGGTTTAAAAACCATTAGCGCATTTAAGAGTTTAGACTTCTCTAGATTGAGAAATAAAACAATTTAGAGAAAACCATAACTCAGTCTTATTTGGGGAAAAGATATTCTGATGACAACAGCCAGAGTTGTTTTCTAATTTCTGGAATCATTCTTTCTTGAATTGAGAGTTCCTTGTGCAATTTGCATCAATGAGACATTTGAGATAACTTGAAAACAAACTTGTAGAGAATGAGATTCTATAATCCAGGTGCAGATCTTCGATGCTCTTGGCTGTGTGTGATTCAGGCACATTGCCAGAAGTTAAAACCATTCAGGAAGATCATTTACAAGTGAGGCCCATGGGTCTGCCCTTTGCATTTAGCTACCATCGGTATGTCCTTGACCTCATCATTATTCTATAGAGTACCATAGACTATTTAAATGGGAGATGTGTGTGTGTGTGTGTGTGTGTGTGTGTGTGTGTGTGAAATTCACGAGGGACTTACTGCTCATTTATCACATTTATGGCCATGGAAAGTACTCCTCCTCCACTGCACACTTTGTAGCATTCGTAACAAAGTGCTAGCTCAATTATCAACTCATTCTCAAGGAACAACAAAAAAGTTTGAAAACTCTATAGCAACAGTCATGTAGTCACAAAGATTAATTGTTCTTGCAAGAGCAACATTTAAAGTAGCTGGCAGTGTGGCATTTCTACCCATGAGTGATCCTACAATCATAGACTCAGAGCAGCCAGAGACTTTGAGAGAACACAGATGCAATCCTGCCCTTCAGGAAGGTCTGTAACTAAATCATTCAGACAGAGGTATGTTTGCCCCAGTTTTAAGAAGCGCTGGGGACACAACTCTGGTGACTTCCTATCCTGAATAGACAGAATTTTTTTCTTACAACTAAACAATATTTTCCATTCGAGTTGGAGTCTTTCCAACTGTATCTGACTGTCAGAGATGGCAGAGGGCCTACTTAACATTGCTTCAGTCTCATACACTTCCTTCTTTGTGAATTGTATTTTCCCCAGAACTTCAAAAATATTTAAAGATAAATTTTATAACACTTCACTTGTTTCTGAAAGTTATTTCTATTTCTTCCTACTCTTAAATTCAGATCTGTGAGTTATTTCCCAGTAAAACAAAAGGTTCTCTGACTTTCTAGCATAGTGGTCACTACCCACAGATGTACTTGGCTAGTGTACTAAGAAACTGAGTTTTAAATGTTAGTTAATTTTGATTCTTTTACATTTAAGTCAAAAAAGGAGTAATTACTTCACTGTGCAGAGAGTTTTAAGTAAGTTTAAAACAATTGAGTTGGTTGATCTACTTTCCCAAAGGTAAATTTTATGGCATATAAATAATGTTTATTACTGTTGAAAACTTATCACAATTTGAGATGTGTTTTAATGTAAAATAGACAAAATGATTTGAAGACTTGACATGAAGAGTTTAGATCTGTCATCAACATTTTTACATTGATTTTATGATTTAATGAGAGCATTGTGAATTTTCAGTTACATCAAATACATTGTCAAAATTAATTCCTCTTAAAACTGTTTGTAATATAAATAGTCACAATTTAAAAAGACTCATAACTGAAGTACCATCTTATAACAATGTTACAGTTTTCCTCATAAGTACCAAAAATTTGACACAAGATTCAAAGGTCAAGTTGGAAAAATAAAACAGAATGTGGGGGAGCAAGATTTTAAATGATGTGCTGCAAGTTCATGGCTGGACGTTGTCCAAGGAAGATGATTTAAAGCTACATGATCTCACTCTCTCAGCTTGTGACAAATCTATGTCAATAACGCACACATCCAGTTTGCATAAGCAAATTAATGTAAAGATTTTATTTGTGTGTTTGTATGTGAGGGATATGAAGTAGGAGTTTCTAGGAAACAAAACAAACAAAGAATGCTGAAAAAGGAACTCTCGAAGTCCCCAGGATGCCCACCTCGTCCCCAGATGGCTCACATTCAGTCCGTCTGTACAGACCTGTGCTGTGCCACATGTGGTATGACAGGCGTGCTTTAATTTGTGGCTTGAGACTTCCAGGCAAAGGCCACATTCATAGACGCAGAAGGTGCTGGAAATTTGAAAATTTAGAAAACTATTTTAATGCCAACTGGCTTTGAAAATAAGAGCAGCATTACAACTTAAGAAGAATGTGTTAAAAGTATTAACTTGTGGATTACAGCTAACTAGAGGTTCACTGTCAGAGCCAATTCTGTACAGGAGACAAACTGCATCTCCAGGGACAACCACGTAGAATGACCATCCCAACCATCACGTGGATGACCAAGAATACTGCTTTTTAAGGGTAAGTGCTTATTTCCATCAGCTTAAGTTAAAAGCTAGCCAAAATTTCCTTTCGGAATCCCCTTCAGTTAACTTTTAACAATATCAAAAGAAGGTGCTATGTGTGTACCTTATGTAATTATAAGCATTAGTAGTGCATATACTATATTCATGGATTATGAGGCTCTAAGAAACTATAAAACGTACTTTCTATGGCAGCTTCGCATGTGACTTAATTAATGACAGCAGCATTTTAACACTGGAACAATGAATCTGAAAAGAGAAGACATAATATTCTTGCTTCCAAACTTTTCATGAATCATCACAAAATTTTAGTCAGTCATTTTTCTCTCCACTGCTTTCCCCATCTTCTAGAAACAGCAATCTCTTGTTTTTTCAACAGTACCAGAAATGTAATCACCATAATATTAGAAGTTCCTTGATAGCAGGGACTATGTCACTAGCTTCTTTCTGATCCCAATTCTCATTATGTACAAAATCTACACAAAAGTCTACATAAAATATTGTGTGTTTTTACCCCTACATAAAATATGTCCACTTCATATTTTCTAAAAACAATTCAATATTAGAATCTATGCACTAAGATGACTTTACTATATTGCCTCATAATTCCCTTCATGGAAGACCTGACAGACCTGAGACTCAGGCACAAATTCCACTTCTAAACTCTGTAGCTCATTAGCAGAAAATTGAGCTAGAATACAAGTCAGTAAAAGATTTGCTTCCTGAGGCTGTCTTAGCAACCACTGAGATTACTTATGAACAACTGAAATACACAGACAAAATATTTCAAAGTTCAATTTTGTCTTTCCTTTTAACTTTCAAAAATCATGGTATTAAAAAGAATGTTTACTATTTTCTACAAAAACATTCTTAAATCTTTTGATGTCTAATATACTTTATACCAAAAGCTAAAATAAATGTTAAACATGAGATAAAATCATATATTTTTGCTACTTTTAATTATTTAGTATTTGCTATGTGTTGGTGATCATGCCAAACACTTTATTTGTATTATCTTCTTTAATCCTCTAGCATCCTGCATGGGTAGGAATTATCACTATGAGTATTTTTCACTGTGAAACTGGATGAGTAGAGGAAAGACCACCAGATGCTAGTTCAATAATGGACTTCTGCAGACATTGACTTATACTTAATTCTCCAACATCTTCTAAATCATTTCACAGTCAAATAGGTAGGATGAATATGTCTAGGATGAGTTCATGTTATTCTTCTTAGGGCATTTAAGTGGAAAATACAAATATTTACAGACATACAAACAGACACACATCTGTATCCTTACAGCTCTATAAATATAGCTATGCCAACATATCTACATGTACATGAAAATCTATAGTTATTCCTATACATCTATCTCTATTTCTTCTGATAATTATCATTTCAAATGAAATTCTAGAAAGTAAACATTGAAAAGAAGTCTGTTTTCAAAAATATTATCTCTAGAAAACTTAAAGTCAGTGGACTCAAGAGACCAGTCTGCCTACACCACAATACACTGATGCTGAAAAAACAAGGACATTGAGATATGGATACAGAGATTTCTATTCCTTTCTTTGTCACGCAGGTTGGTGAGTGGAGACTTAGTACTCCCCCAACCCCATTCTGATGAGGATTAAATTTCTCTATTTGCAGTTTTTGGTAGTTTTGAGCAATGGCATACAACAAGAAATGAAATGTCATTTTCATGCAAAGCTTCTTATAGATGGAGAAAGACCATACAACATCCTCTTCTCTTTCAATGTCAATGAAGATGAGCATGATTTTCAGGTTGTATGGCTACAGGATAGTGAAGACTCCATTTACTTATATTACTACAAAACTGTCTGAAGAATAATTATCCTAAAAAATAGCCCAGCCTGTCATCAGATTTTGCTTAGTAAGAAATAGACCTTAAGGATTTGGGAATATTTGTTACCACAGAATATTGTAAATTGTCCTTATTAATACAATAGTTTTGAGGATAAGCTTCTTAGCACAATTCAACTTGTGACAGCAACATTACATTATGCTAAAGTTTAGAAAAATACTGCTAAAACAACCTGAACTTTTTCAATAACCCTGACAGAGGACAATTCACTCATTTGTTCAATCAAAATTTATGTGCTAATTTTGAAAAATTCTTATAAATAATTTTGATATTAAAATAGAACTTAATGATGGGTTAAATGGGATGGTGAGAATAGTACAGAAAGGATATCAATAATTTATGATTTGATGTCAGAAAGGAACATGGTAGCTACTACTAAAATGGAAAAGACTGCAGGAGAAACATCTCGGTTATACAGTGGGAACCAAATATACAAGTAGGTGGAGATGAAGTTTAGGTAATGAGAAGCTTTCAGTATTGAAGTATGGCGGTAGACACACAACAATGAACCTGAAATAGAAGAGGTGGGTTACTGAAAAAATTGACTGATTTTAGGTTGAGAAAGACTTACAAGGAATTTTATCTTAAATACACTGGGCTGCTGAGCTATATCCCCAGATCCCATAGAATATGTGATGATGTGATATAACAGAACCATTCTTGATAGAAGAAAGAGAGAATGTATACACACTTTAGAAAAAGCAAAACAGAAAGATGTTTTTTCCACAGATGGTGTTATCCTCATATGGACCCTAGCGTTTGTCATATATCATAGAAAACTCACTACATTGCTGACCCTTAGAGAAGAAATTGAAAATACATGAGCAGCAATCTCAGTGACCAAGGTTACCCAAGCAGTAGTTTACTGTACTAATAAATGTCTAGAAGCTAATGGCCACCACTTTGAGCTCCTCTTACCAGTATAGAGGCCAAAGGTAACTTTCATTAATCTCATGATATCTCAATAAATTTAATATTAAAATATTTATAAAAGTTTTTCTTTTCCTGAAGTGTGTGTACATTTTTAGCCAACT
>RJWT010047258.1:0-11324 GCA_004365215.1 Cuniculus paca | reverse complement strand
CTATAGTAGATGGACTAAGTAGTAGACTCAGCTCTCATTTCTCACCTTTCTGGCTGTATTCAGGTAGCATGAGAAAGAGGGGAGATAAAATTCAAATTTTAATTAAAGTAAGTGATAACTAGGTTTCTTATGTATTTCCATCCTAATGTAACTTATTTACTGTGCCTGTGACTCTGATTCTCTGTTTCATGAAGTGATTATTTCTGTGTTGCTCACTTTTAGCAAGTGTTCCCCTAGTTCGCCACTGATCTCTCTTTCCTAAAAATCTACCTGTAGTCTAGACTGGAATATGGTGAAATTTGTTCAAAATGGTTATTCAAATCAGGTAGTCTGATAATATCTGCAATGGCTTTCCGATCTAACCTTTTCCTTGTCCTGTCTGTATTCTTTTAAGCTTTTGAGTCTCATTCCCTAATTCTAACCCAGCCTCAGGAAATCTCTGAGGTATAAAACTCAAGCCTGATCTTAAAACTGGGTAAAGAAACCAATCATCCTAAATTGCAAACTGAGCTCAGTACAAATCACATCAACCAGCTACTCTGCTCACCATGGTAAATAAGACTTGTTACAGAGTATCATTTCCAGGCACAGCCCTGCCAACCTGCTGTCATAAACAAGAGGTGGGCAGTTGCAATGCTGACAAAGATCACTGAAATGTATGTTTGATGTTACATTTAACCTTTTTGTTTTTGAAACAAAGCAATATATCAGCTCCCCTGCCCCTTTTCCTGTGTGTCCTCCAGCTGCTCTCCTCTCATCCTTCTCCCTGAAGCCTCAAGCATTTTATATATGAGAGCTTGCAGTTCTCCGCAGGGGCGAAAAGGGGTTAGGAAATTCTTTTTCACCTAAGGAGGCGTAGGTTTTGCAATTCCATTAGGAAAACTGGTATATATGAAGGCTTAGACAGAAATCTGTCATACTTCAAATACGAAACAAGTGTCCACAAAATGGTAAGAAAAGCAAAAACAAACAAATCAAAATAACAACAACAATAATAATACCTTGAATTTTACTTTGCTGGTGATTTCTGACCCATTCTTGCTAGGGTAATAGGCACAGCTGAAAGCCATGTTCAGAGAGAGGGGAAATAGCCTTTTCGTTCATTACAACCAAAAAGAGACTGAAAACTAAAAGAACCATTCACTGGAGATCATAAATTTATCTTTGACTTTCTACCCCTTGGCTTAAAAAAACAAAAATTCTGAATATACAAAAAAAGGATTGGCAAAAGTCACAGGCTAACCCTGGCAGTGTCTGAATGTATTGATTTCTGGGTAAGACGACAACAGTTCAGAAGTGTTCAGATTTCCTTAATGAGATCGTGAGATCTTTTAACTGACACCTGAGGGTGAGCGAAAGCATGAGTCCCAGGAGTTCTGCTTCAGGGACCTCAGCTCGAGCTCTAAGGCGGTTGTGTCACATTTCTGCCAGCATCTAGGGTCACTGCCATCTCTAAACTGGAAATCCCAGTTTACAGCTACATGTAAACAAGGGCATGTGGTGTAACAAAGCTCATCTTTAAATCAGTTGTTTCTTCTTTGGTCCTCTAGAAGTTCGGGATGTTTACATTATGTCATCCACCACTGTCCAAGCAGTTCCAGCTTCACAAGGATCTTTCCTAGTGTCCTTTTTAGACACAGCTACCTCCCTCCTCTCCTACATCCAGCTTCACATGTATCTTCTCCCGCATTCAATGTATTTGGTGTCCTTCTGTTTTATCTATTTTGGAAATGGTGTAGAGCTATCTTGATGTGGTTTTAATTAGCATTAGCATTTCCATGATCGCTAATGATGTGGACATCTTTACGTTTGTTTACATTTGTATGGTCTGTTGGATTGTTTTTAGTCCACTTTAGAATTGGATTTTTTTTTTTACTGTTGATGTTTTTGTACGTGTTTCGAGTGTGTGTGTGTGTGTGTGTGTGTGTGTCTGTCTGTCTGTCTGTCTGTGTTACTGGAGACTGAGCCCAGCCCCTTTGCTCTTTCTTTTTTCTTTTTTCAAGAAAGCCTCTCACTAAGTTGCCCAGGCGGGCTATTCTTCGTGTTCCTACTGCCTCAGCTGCCCAGAGCACTGGAATTATAGGCATTATATATGCCTTAGATACAAGTTCTTGTCAAATACATGGTTTGTAAATATTTTGTGCCAGTTGTTAGCTTGTTCTCCACATGCAATTTCACAAAGCAAAATTTTTAATCTGAGATTCAGTTTATCAACTTTTTTTTTTACTTCATGCTTTTTGTGTCAAATCTGAATGCCTAGCCCAATATCCTAAGACTCTTTTTTTATATAAAAGTTTTATAGGTGTATATTTTATGTTAGACCATGATCCATTATGGATTAATTTTTTAGAAGGAATGCAGTTGAGGTACGGCTTTTTGTTTGTGGCCTAATCCAGTTAATATTATTGCTATACTTTTGATATGTATAATGATCACATTCATCATAGGGAATTTGTACTTGTGGTGCATAAAACAGACCAAAAGCAGGAAAAACAGCACTGAGAAGGTTCAGGAGGTTTATTACACAGGTGGGCTTCTGACTAGGATTTCTCTAAAGAATGAGCGCCCCACCCGGTGGGACTTTAGGGCTTTTAAAGGGAAAGTCAGCGGGGAGGTAGAAAGGCAAATTTGGCGCACACGATTAGCGGGTTGGGTGACATTATGGGTTATTAAGGGAGTTCAAAGATTTCAAGTTACATCATAAGGCGATCAGTTATGCAAAGCATGGGTTATACAGGGAAGAAATGTTCTGTTACATTTTAAATTACGTTACAAGGCCGTTAGCACTAGTTATACAATGGCAGTAAAGATGGGCTTGTACAAAGGAACATTTGAAGTTATATTATTGTAAGGCCACCTGTTAGACAAACGGACACATAGAAAGAAATGTTCTGTTATCAGGTTTGACCGGGACACATCCGCTTGGTCTTGGCAGGCATTCTGGCAGGCTTTTATTTAGAATTTTAAATTCCCTTTCACCTGTACGTGATTATCTTCATTCTTCTTCCCCCATTCCCCTCTCCTCCCTTCAACTTGTTTTCCTCTCCCCATTTACGAAAGCTTTGTTTCCGAACTATCCTTCTATGGTCTTTTTTCCTTTTCTCTTTCTTCCTTTCCCTCTCCTCCCACCCACGTTCCCCTTCCCATTTCAATGTTTTTTTTCCTATTTCACAATCTCTATTATATATTTTGGTCCTTATTAACCCTTTTGGTTTTTCACACTAGAGAAACCACATAGTATTTGAATGCACGTGTCTGATTTATTTCACTTAAGACTATGGTCTCATCTACCTAGAAATATCTCAAGTTCATTGTTCTTTATGACAAAATAGTATTCAACTGTATATATAAAAAAACACATCATCTTTGTAATTCATTGGTTTATAGGCATTTGAACTGTTCCCAAGATTTAGCTATTACAAACTGTTCTGCTGTAAACATGGGTGTGCATATGTCACTGCAGTATAATGCTTTTAATTCTTTCAAGAAGGGGAATAGCTGGGTCAAATGAAGTCTCTAGTTTCAGTTTTTTGAGGAATAGCCACACTGATTTCCACAGTGGTTGCACCAGTCTACACTCTCACTAACAGGAGAGAAGAGTTCCTTTTCCCCACTATCCTGCCAGCATTTCTTATTGGTTGATTTCTGGATGGTATCCATTCTTTCCGAAGTGAGTTGGAACCTCAGTATTGTTTTAATTTGCATCTCTCTAATGACCAGTGTTATGGAACATTTTTCATATATTTATTTGCCATTTCTGCTTCTTCATCTGAGAAGTGTCTATTCATTTCACATTCCCATTTTTGGACTAGGTCTTCAAATTGGGGAAGTCTGATTTTTAAAATTTTTTATATATTCTAAATAATAGTCATTTGAAGAACAGCTGTTAAAAAAATTTTTTCCCACTCTATGGGTTGTCTCTTCATTCTGTTTTTGGTTTCTTTTGCTAGGCAAATCTTTGTAATAAAATGAGATCCCAGTTGTTGATTTTTCGTGATAGTTCCTGTGTAATTGGGGTTTCCTTCACAAACTCTTTGTGTACATCTATTTTGATGATTCAGAGTTCTACTTATTCTATCATCCAGCAGATTAAGTGTTTCTATTTTAATATTTAGATCTTTGATCCATTTTTATTTTAGTTTAGCACATGGTGAGAGATGTGGGTCTAGTTTTAATCTTTGGCATGTAGAAAGTCAATTTTTCCAGCACCGTTTCTTGATGAAGCTATCTTTTTACAGTGAAGGTGTTAGACTTGGTATTGTGAAATAGGAAGAAAATGTTCAAATGGGAAGCAGAACAAATAAGAGAGGAGGGAGAAGGGAAGCCAGAGAAAAGCAAAAACATGGGAATAAAAGGAAAAATGGAAACAAGGCTTTTACAAAAAAAGAGGGAGAAGGAGGTAGAAGGAAGGGGAGCAGAATGGGAAAAAAAGAAA
Organism: Cuniculus paca; assembly: GCA_004365215.1. Taxonomy (NCBI): domain Eukaryota; kingdom Metazoa; phylum Chordata; class Mammalia; order Rodentia; family Cuniculidae; genus Cuniculus; species Cuniculus paca. The sequence continues at coordinate 6,889 of RJWT010047258.1, read as the reverse complement.
AATTAAGATATAACACGTATAGGTACATATTCCTTATGATGAACATTATCACTAGGTATATCTAAAAAGTACCAATAAAATTAATTTTAAAAAATTAAAAAATAAATATGTTCTCGAGATGCCAATAAAAGAGATAAGGTGGTCGAGTGTGTTTAGAGTTGTTTTTGCATCTTTTATTCTGTTCCCTTGATCCACAGGTCTGGTTTTTTTCCCAATATCATGCTGTTTTTATCATGGTAGCTTTGTAGTATAATTTCAAGTCAGGGACAGTGATGCCCTGCCTTGCCTTTGTTGCCAAGAGTTGCTTTTGCTATTCTAAGTCTCCTCTGGTTCCAAATGAATTTTAGGATTATTTTCTCTAGTTCCGTGAAGTATGTTTTTGTTATTTTGATCAGGATTGCATTAAGTCTGTATAATAATCTGGAGCATATGACAATTTTCACTATGTTGGTTCTTCCTACCCAAGAATATGTTTCCATTTTCTGATATCCTCTTTGATTACCCTTTTCAGTATACTGTAGTTTTCAGTGTAAAGATCTTTTACTTCCTATGTTAGATTGATCCTAAGAATTTCTTTTTTTAAAATGCTATCAATGAAAGGTATTGTTTCCCTAATTTCTCTCTCAGTGAGTTTGTTATTCCTGTACAGGAATGTTATTGATTTTTGAATGTTGACTTTGTATCCCACTACATTACTGAATTTGGTTATTAATTTAAAGAATCTTTTGGAGGACTCTTGGGGTCTTCTGTGTAGAGTATCATGTCATCTGCAAATAGTGGTAATTTAACTGCTTCCTTTCCTATCCTGATTCCTTTTGTTTCTTTCTGTTGTCTAATTGTTCTGGCTAATGTTTGCAGAAATATATTGTATAGTAGTGGTGATAGTGAACATCCTTCTCTTGTTCCTGATTTGAGAGTGAAAATTTTCAGTTTTTGACCATTTAGTATGATGTTGATTATTTATTTCTCACAGTTGGCTTTTATCAGATTGAGATAAAGACCATCTATTCCAATCTGTAGGGTTTTTATCATGAATGGGTGTTGGACTTTTCCAAATGCTTTTTCTGCAACTATTGAAATGATCATATGCATTTTGTCCTTGGCACTGTTAATATGGTGTATTACATTTTTGATTTTCATATATTGAATCATCCCTGCATCCCTGGGATAAATCTTACTCGGTCATTCTGTATAATCTTCTTGATGATTTGCTGCATTCTTATTGCCAGTATATTACTGAGGATCTTTGCATTTATGTTCATTATGGAAATTGACCCATAGTCCTCTTTTTTAGTTTGATCCTTCTCTGGTTTTGGTATCCTGGTAATGCATGCTTCCAGGAAGGAATTTGGAAGTATTGCTTCCCTTTCAGTTTCATTAAAAAGTTTCAGTATTAGTGGCATGAGATCTTCTCTAAATTTCTTGTAAATTCAGCAGTGAATCCATCAGGACCTAGGCTTTTGTTTGTTGGTAAGTTTTTAATTACATCTTCAGTTTCATTGACCGATATTGGTTTATTTATAATCTTTATATCTTCTTGACTCAGCTTTGGTTATTCATATGTATCTAGGAATCTGTCATTTCTTCTGCATTTTCCATCTTATTAGAAAAAGGTTCTCAGAGTGGGTATTTCATTAATTTCATTCTGGATTTCTGCAGGATCTATTGTGATTTCACCCTTTTCATACCTAATTGCATGGATTTGAATCTTTTCTTTCTTTTCTTTCTATTTTTTTGCTAAGGGTTTGTCAATTTTATTTACTCTTTCAAAGAACCATTTCTTTGATTCATTGATTCTTTGTATTGTTTTCTTAGTCTCCATTGCATTATTTTTGCTCTGATTTTTATAATTTCCTTTGGGCTTGACTTGCTCTTCTTTTTCTAGAAGATTGAGGTTTAATAATAGGTTGTTTATTTGAGTTTGCTCTGTTTTTCTGATATGCAAATTCATCACTACAAATTTCCCTCATAGGACTGCTTTCATTGTGTCCCACAAGTTGTGGTATGTTGTATTGGTATTATCATTTAACTGTAGAAACTGTCTAATTTCTTCTTAAATTTCATCTGTGACCCACTGGTTGTTCAAGAGGTTGTTATTTAATTTTTATGTATTTGTGACATTTTTGTGGTTTATTTTGCATTGATTTCCAATTTTACTTCATTACACTATGGTCTGATAATATACATGGAGTAATTTCAATTGCTTTGCATTTATTTAAGCATGTTCTATGAGTTAGTACGTAGTTTATTTCGGAGAACATCCCATGTGCAGCCGAGAAGAATGTGTATTCTGGTGTTGTGGGGTAGAACACTCTGTAGACATTTACTAAGTCCATTCAAAAATTTTTTCTGTTTGGATATTTCTTTGTTTTTTTTTTTTCCTGTTTGTTTTGTTTTGTTTTGTTTTTGTCTAGTTGATCTATTTGTGATGTGGGGTATGGTGGTCCCCCATTATAATTGTGTTAGTGCTTATTTGATTTTTTATGTCTGTTAATATTTGTTTTATGTAGTTGGCTGCACTGGTATTTGGTGCCTATATTTAGGATTGTTATCTCTTCCTCATGGATTGTTCCCTTTACAAAAATGTAGTGATCTTCTTTGTCTCTTCTGATCAATCTTGACTTGAAATCCACTTGTCTGCAAATAGAGTAACTACCCCTGCTTTTTTCCAGGTTCCTGTCATGTGGAGTATTGTTTTCCATCCTTTGACTTTCAGTCCATGAGTCTCTTTTTTAGATAAATGTGTCTCTTCTATGCAGCATACTGTTGGGTCTTGTTTCTTGATCCATTCTGTCAACCTGCCAATTCTTTTGATTGGTGAATTGAGACCATTTACATTGATGGTTATAACTGATATATACTGATTTATCCTTGTCATATTATTTTCCTATTGTTTGTTCCCTTTCTTTACCCTCTGTTCAATTTCTTCCCTTGCCTGGCGGAGTCATTCTATTAGGATTCATGAAATTGTTGTCTCCATTATCTTTTTCTAGAATATCCTTTAGAACTTTTTGGAGTGCTGGTTTGGTGGTTGGGAATTTCTTCAGGTGTTCTTTATCATGAAAGTATCTTATTTCTCCAATAATTATGAAAGATAGTTTGAGGAGTACATCAATCTGGGTTGGAAGTTTTTTTTCTTTTAGGACTTAAACTACTTCACTCCAAGCTCTCCTTGACTTAAGGGTTTGTGTTGAGAAGTCTGCTGTGATTCTGATGGGCTTTCTTTTATAGATGATCTGTTTCTCTTCTCTGATAGATTTTAAAATTCTGTTCTTGTGTTGAATTTCTGGAATCTTGACTATTATATGCCTTGGTGTAGATTTTCTCTTATCATGGCTAATTTGAGTTCTATCTGAATGTCACTTATCTGAATGTCAAATTCTTTTTCCATGCTTGGATGTTTTCTGCCATTACTTCTGTGATCAAGTTTTTTATGTCCTTTGTGCTATCTTCTGATTTTTCATTGATTCTGATCAATCTTATGTTATTCTTCTTTTCATCATTTAGCAGTTGTTGAATCGATTTTCCATGGTCCCTTGCTATCTTTAAGAAGTCTCATTTGATGCTTGCTAATCACAAACCTTTCTTCTAAATCTGATTCTATTTTCACCTTGGTTGATTCTGCTGCATATGCTCTCAATATTTCTAATTTCTTGGATATCTGTTTGAATCTGTTTCATGGAATCCAATTCTTATGTTCAATATTTGTAGTTTTCATCACTTTGCTAAGCACTTTTTTTTATCTGTATCTACTCCAGATTCACCAACTGTGTCCATTATGGTTATCATCTGTTTAGTTATCTATGAAATTTTTTTTCTAGAAACTCATTTATCTGATTTGTTACTCCTGCTGCTACTATTTCAGAAAGTTCAGTTGGGTTGTGTCTGATTTTTTGCACCTCATTTCCCCCCGGATATGTGCTAGGAGAGCCAGAAGTCTGGGGTTGCATGTTGTTTCTATGTCTTTTTATTTTCTATTTTTTAAAAATTTGTCTTCTGGATTGATTCCTGTAAATTGCCTGTGGTAGGTAGGTTTATCACTATTATCTAGACTTCCTTAGAAAATGATTAATTTTCAGAGATGTATTCTAGGTGTAGCTGGTTTTTGAGTCTGTCCCAAGATTTCTAAGATTGCCCCAAGATTGTCCCAAGTCTGTCTCTTCAGTTTATTATGGAGGAGAGGTTGCTGCCTGTTTGGCATAGCATATCAGTTCTTTGGTACCAGACTGTGGTAATGTTTATGACCCCCCCCCAGACAATCTTGGTATTGGCATACAAGGAAAAACAATGAACCTCAACAATTATGGCACCTTGGGTAAAGTAATACAATTGGTGATAGCAATATCAAGTATAGCCTAGAAAAATGACAAACTGTGGTATTCATTAATTTGCCACCTTTAATCTTAGGAACAAGATTTATAATTACATAACAAAATTTTAAACAAGTCAGAAAATTATATACAGTAAATATCCCCTCAATACAGCAGTTTTATACTCAGGGGAGAAAATTTTAAAAGGATAAGAATAAAAAATAGAGCAATAAAAGAAGAGAAGGAGATTAGAAGCAAGGCTGAAGGACTCAATCTGTGAGAAACTGGTGAAAAAAACAAGAGGGAAACTAAGATGAAAAAATAAGAGCAAGAACTACACAAAACAGAAAATATGAACAGTGTTCATACTCATGAAAAAACAAAAACAATCCCAAAAATGTAGAGAAAAAGCGATTCCTCTGATTTCAAGCCTGTGGTTATCTTCTGAGGACTACAGTTCTGTGGTAGTGCCCAATTCAGAGTGTGTCTCCACTGTCACTGGTAGACAAAAGAGGAAGACAGAGCCCAGATTCATGCTGGATGGATGTCTCCAGCAAGCCTACAGTACGATTAGTGTGACATGCTGGATGATCCCAGCAAGCCTGCAGTAGGAATAAGGTGGAGTACTGATTCTGGTACTTTCAGCTTCACAGAAGTTCAGCCTGATCCTGCTCTCTGGTTGCAGGATTGGAGCCTGAGCTGTTCAGCTTACAACATTCTAGGTGTCTTACTGGGCTGACCTTGGCTCCCTGGCTCTGGACATCTCCCATGGTTATCCCTTACCCAGTCACTGGGAGCCTGAGATGAAGCCAACCCCAGGCTGCTCCAAGTGCGTGGTTCAGTTGCTGTCTCCCTAAAATGGTGTCTGACCACACAGTGTCTCCAGGGGACACTGCAGTCACCTGGACTGGACTTCCTCACCAGCTATCGTAGCTGACAGCATCCACTGCTCCAACCCCTGCTGTATTTCTCCCTGGAGGTCTCTGGAGTCACCAGCCCTCACTGTGTCTCTGTAGATTCAATGCTGCCAGCCGGAAGTCAGGGAGAAAGTACAGTCCGTCACCTCCTTGTCCTACATTGAGGTCTGTCTCTTCACTCTCCTTGTGGCTCCAATTCTCCCTTCAAGTCCTTCCTTGGTCCTGGGAAACCACCTTTCTCCTTTCTTTGACTCCCAAGTTGTTATACTCTAGTGTGTGAATTCTGAATCTCAGAGAGAATGATCTACTGCTGTTTACCACTCCAGCATATTCCCAGAAGTTGTGTAATCTTTTATATTGTGACCTAAATGAACTCACTTAGTATTTTTAGGAAGTTTTTATTTTGTTTGAGTGTCCTTAGTCTGTCTTTTTTTTTTTTTTTGTACTAGGAATTGAATACAGGGACTTCTCACTTAGGTAATTCTCCAGCCCTTTCTAGTTTTATTTTGAGACAGGGTCTGAGTTGTTAATTTGCCCACATTTGGCTTGAACTTGCAATCGTCCCATCTCAGCCTCACAGAATACTGGAATCACAGGTGTGTACCACCACCCCCAGCTAAATCTGCACATTCAGTAAGCACCCTAATAGATTTGAATGGAAATGCTCCTCATTCTGTATTTCAAGAAATGCTCCTCATTCTGTATCTCAAGAAAGTATCTTGAAACTGAATTAAATTAGATTATCCTCTAGTCTGAATGCAAAAAAGAGAAAAAAATCAATAATAAAAATATAAAGGAACCAAAGATGGATACTTAGAAATAAAAATTTTACCTTTACTATACAGTTTCAAAGAAAATAAAATACATGACATGAAATCACCAAAAAATACTTAAAGCACAGCCAAACCAAATGTGGGGCATGCAGCTATAGGCAGATTGGAGGGAAATGCATCTGTGTATTAGAATACAAGATACATTGAAAATAAATGAGCTAAGCATTCAGCTAAAGGTTCAAAACCAAAAGCAGGATAGAATGCATTCAAAGGCAATACTAAGGACAAAAATAGCAACTAATGACATAAAGCAAATAATAAAAGCAATACGCAAAAAAACACAGTGAGTCTATGAAAGATAATTTATATAAACGTCTGCCAAGACTGATGCAGGCAGAAAAGGTTAAAGAAACACTGCATTAAAAAAGAAAAGAAGAGCAAACAGAATGCACTTTCCTGAGCCCTGGAAGCTGAAGGAAGAGCAACCAATTAAGAATGCACTGACTGGTTTCTGTCCCAAGAGACAATGAGGCTTTCCAGTTGCTCAGCTTGGTTTAAGATACAGGAAAGCCCAGGGTTTTGATTTCATTGCCTTAACTGGAAATGTGAAGCACTGAATCTGGGCCAGTTCCTCCTGAAGAGTAAAGGAAAAAGGTGGTCCGTGGAGCACAAAATCTGGCTCCTCAGTTTCTCTAGACCACCAGTGGTGATCACTGTATCACCAACAAAAGAGTTCCAGGGTTGTGGGAGGCTCACTAAGATCACTGTAGCTCACTGTTGCTCCTGCTCCATGTGGCCACTTCCCTTTTGCTCAGGGATTTGTTTGGCTTTTTTGTTTGTTTGTTTGTTTGGGGGTTTTTTTGATACCAGGGATTGAACTCACAACCTC
>RJWT010047257.1:0-11378 GCA_004365215.1 Cuniculus paca | reverse complement strand
TTTATAAGAATTTCTTTCCTTTATACAAAACATCTCAATTTCTGACTTTACTCTCTGTATCTTTGCCATTATGGTTTTATGAACCTGTTTGGATTTTTCATTAAATATACTACCTGTAGCACCTCTCAGAATTTTCTAGAAGACAGTCTTTGGTTGAAGGCAAGTTACAAAAATAGAATATTACTTTAATTTAAATAAAAACACATTCAACTTTGAACAGCAATTTTGCAAACTATTATTTTTATACCAATTTCACTTGTAAAATTTATAGTTGATAAAGCTTTTAGTCTTCTTTCCAAGATTACAATAATTAAATGCAATGCAAAAAACTGTTGTCTATTTTGTTTTTATAGTAATTATTACTGCAAGTATTAGTATATATGCTACAAAAATATTTTCTTTAGTTGTTTTATATTTATATTTTAATGCAACTTATTTCCAAAAAAATGAGAGAAATGATGAGGCTTCATGAAGAGGAGGACAGAAATGAAAAAAGGATGAAGAATGGTTTTTAAAGGGACAGATCGAAGCACATCCTTGTTTTTCAGTATCTACATTTAAAATTGATCTTAAAATTAGCATACATGTTCAATTTTGTTACATTTCATTTTCCCTTTTTAGAAAAGCTGAGGTTGAATAAAATGTTTTCATCCATATAAACAATGCCTTAATATTTCATAAGTACTGTGAATCATTCTGATTTAAGATTATATATGGTATTGAAGTCGTGGTACAGTGGGATTCATGTAAATAATAACAATTCCAAAGCAGTTTTTATAAGAATGAGAAGTTGAGTCGGTAAGCATATGATATTCAAAAGGTACATAAGCTCTTGCAAGATAGGAAAATTGTGGAGGAAGATAAAGACACAATTGCCTCATAATTGCACCAAAATTTTTTTTGCAATTTAGGAAATTTTTCAAAAAGAAGCTTTGTACTGACAACCAACCAGATTCCTACAGACCGAATATCCTACCAACAACTGAGGTAGTGGTACATATTCTTTAAAAATCTCCTGATGGCTTTGAAGAGCTACTGAGGCAGTAAATAATATTCAAAGAACTGGCAAAAAGAAGAAACCAGGACATGAGATGTGATTACCCAAAATGAAAACAGACACTGTGCTGAGTGGGGGAGATACTGGGAAGAACTTTTGGAGATTTGAAGCACTGTGGGGACAATAATTCAGCCAGATTTCTTTGATTCTGACTCATTTTCTCTTCAAGGGCATCAAGTTATTGATCACATTCTACTAAATATAGATAAATGTATGTCAGTACTTGATGGTAAATGAATTACTCAAATTAAAAGTAATTATTTCCCCTTAGTGGCAAATATGAGAACCTTTATGTGGTTTAGAATCCTGGCAACTGAAGGAAAGACAATCAAAATCAGTTACCTGTAACATTATTTTCACTTTGATTATGTTATTAATAATATAAAATTACACAAGAAAAGTAGTACTGGGTAAATGAGCCGTCATTGAATTATCCATACATGTATATGCAGGAGCTGCTTTTGTTGGTAAAATTTCTAAGAAAGGTTTAGAATTAATGAGATTTAGGCTATGAAATAAACCTAAAGTATGAGTTAATTCTCCCTTCCTGTAAAGCAAATCATTGCTATAGAATAAGCAATGCTTTCTTGAGTCTTTTTGTTACTTTCATAGTCTATCCTCATTCCAGTCATGAATTCTACCTTTAGAATATGGTAAATTGATATGAAATTAGATTCAACTCACAGGCTATTTTAAACTTTCAGGTAAAGGCCGGGGATTCAGCTCAGTGGCCTAAGCGCCTGCCTGGCAAGTGCAAGGTTGTGAGTTCGATCCCTGGTGCCGAAAAAAAATAAATAAACTTTCAGGTAATTTAGTTGTAATTGATTAAGCCTGGCAACTCTATATTTATTCTTCATTCTTAAGTTATTTTGATCTTCTATTTATTTAAATAAAAATAAATAGCTAAAGCTATTATTTTACTTAATTTTTAACCATTCTGTCTTATGGTGTTACTTAGTCATCTCTGAATATTTTCAGAAATGATTATATGTATTTTAAGCAGAAGCAATAGACTGCACTTAAAACTCTAGCTCTAAATGCACCTGGTAGATTATTTGGCCTCCTGTATTCATTTCTGATTTACAAATCCAAGATCTTAAGTTTTGTTACCTCATGATGAGAGTGTTACTATACTCTTAACAATAATGAGGTGGACGTCTGTATGCTCCTGACCATCTGCTGAGCTATGCAACAAAGAAAATACTGTGTTTGTAGTACAATAATGATATGAGACTATTTTTTGTGCCTTTAAGCTATAGAGAGACTGATTTTTATACCCTAATGAAGTAAAATCCTAACTGCTTTGTTTCACTCACTCACTCATTCACAGACATACACTTAGCATTTACTACATAATAAGCACACTACAGTCCCTGGTCCTCTTTAGGGTCATGCCAAACTAGGTATTTCGAAATACAGCCTATGCACCTTCATGTGGAACTCCTGAAGTCTATGAACTCCTTGAAATAAATTGCAACATTTTATCCCCATGTGTGTATTTTATTTTTCTAGAAACTTATGACATAATTTTTAAGAGAACTGATGATCCTGAAAAGATTAAAACTACCAATGTATATACTCCTTATTAGTTATTTCAACTATATTCAGAATTTTACTATCAATGCTAGGAGAGTCTCTTAAACCTGTATCACTAATTTTTGTGTTTCTTCCCTGTTCATAGCCTGAAGTTCCAAATAAAAGTCCACTAGAAATCTCAGTGTGAATACAGATAATTCCTTTTAGTCGTCATGTTTCAATTAATTTTATTGTCTCCTTTTTCTCAAATATTGAATATACCCTTAAATTTAACTGTAAAATAGTGATTAAATATTTCTCATTTAAATGAGTCAGAGAAAAAAGACAAAGGTAAAAATCATTTTCCTCCATTATTACATCTAATTACACTTTTATTTCTTAAATTTATTTATAAATACCCTAATTTTCACATAACTAAACCCTAGATCTTAGTGTTAAGTCTATATTTTATTTCTGTTTTCACACTGAGTCACAGCCTAAACTCTTTACTTAGGTTGTATTTTTGAGACAGGATATTGCTAAACTATTAAGTTGTTCAGGCTGGGCTACAATTTGTGATTCTCCTGCTTCAGTCTTCTAAAGTGTTGGGATTACAGGCATGAGCCAAATTTATATTGTATTCCAGTAATAAGGATCACACAATGTTTCTTATATCAATACTTTCAATCTTGTTCAAGTATCTCTCCCACAACTGTGGTTTTGTTCTCACTGGGACAACTGCAAGATATTCACAAAGTGAGCAAGATAGATTTTCTCTGTTTCTGCAGATTTACAGTTTCCTTCTACATCCTGCTTATCAGCCCAGGTTACCTTTCCTCCAGTGTATATTTCTGGCTCTTTTGTCACAAGGTAGAAGGCTAAATGTCCCTGTGGTTGCTTCTGCACTCCCCATTCTGTTCCACTGATCTACATGTCTGTTTTTGTGCCACTGTCATGACGGTTCTATCCCCATAGCTTTATAATATGTGCCCTGAAATCCAGAATTGTGATGCCTCTTGATTTGTTCTTGCTACCCAAGGTTGCTTTTGCTATTCTGTTTCTCTTCTGGTTCCTTGTGAGATTTTAGATTGATTTTTTTTTCTAGTTCTGTGACAAATGCTGTTCATATTTTGATTTAAATTTCATTACATCTGTATAAAAGATCAGAAGTATGACCATTTTGACAATATCGGCTTGCTCTCCAGGAACAGATGATGTCCTTACGGATGTCCTTTTTGATCTCCTCTTTCTTAGAGTACTATAGTTTCCATCGTACCACAGAGGTCTTTTGAATCCTTGGTTAAATGAATTCCTAACTCATTATTTTTCTTGATTCACTTTAATGGCATTGTTTTCCTAATTTCTTTCTTGGTGGTAATTGTGTAACCACTCTTGATGTATAGATGCACTATTGATTTTTGCATCCTGCTACACTGATGAATTTGTTAATTTCGGAAGTCTTTTGGAAGATTCTGGAGGTCTTCTATATAGAGTATCATTTTATTTTTAAATAAAAGATACTTGAAATTCTTCCACTCATATATGTGGGTCTTTTATTTCTTTCTCTTGCCTACTTTCTCTGGTTAATGTTCTGAGCACTGAATTGAACAGGAGTTGATAGTGGACATTCTTATTTTGTTCCTGATTTTAGAAGGAAGGTTTTCAGCATTTCTTCATTTAATGAAGATGTTCTTTATCAAGTTAAGCAGATGCTTCCCTATTCCTAGTTTGTCGAAGACTTTCTTTTTATCATGAAGGTTAGATTTTGTCAGTTGCAACCATTGACATAATCATAGAGTTTTTTCTTCTTTAGTGGGTTATAGTAATTTTTTTGAGATTTCATTTTGCTATTTTGTACAGATTGGCCTCAAATAGATCTTTCCAATTCAGATAATCATGTAAGTGTGTTTGCAGGCAAGCATGACTGTGCCTAGCTTTTAATGTTGAACCAGTCTTGCATACTTTGAATAATCTCCTTTTAATATTGGCATAGACATGACTACATTCTTGGATTTGACTGCTGATATTTAATTAAGAAATTTAACATCTATGTTCATGAGGGAGAGTCATCTATAATTTTCCTTTCTTGTGATGTTCTCATCTGGGTATTTGAATAATATTGCCTGAATTAAATAAACTGGAAAGTTGCATTAGTTTACTAGAGCCAACATAAAAAATAACATCCTGGGTGGCTTAATTGTGACGAATTTATTTCTCATAGCCCTGCTAACAGTCCATGATCAAGGAGTCAGTAGACTGTTTTCTTCGGAGGCCTCTCTTTTTGGCTTTGGCTTGCATATATATTTTTTGAAATATCATTAATCCTTGATTTGATGTCTTTAGTGAAAGAGGAGCCTAATATTTCTAGTTTTTCACTTGCGAGTTGTGGTGTCTAGTATCTTTAAGACATTGTTCTATCTTATATAGTTCTTAAACTTCTGGGCATAAAGTTGGTCCAAATGTTCCTTTGTTATTCATTTGCGATTCTTGGAATTAATAGGGGTGACTCTATTTTATTTTTAAAATTGGTAATTGTGTCTTCTCTTTTAAAAAAATTTATTTAATTGTAGTAAGAACACACAATTTGCTATTTACCCTCTTAATAATTTAAGTGTACATTACTGTCAACTACAATTGCATAGCTCGTTATGGTTTAAACATGAAGCGACTCCCAAAGACATATGTATGGAAGGACTCAATCCCCAATGCAGCAATGTTTAGAGATGGTACCTAGAAAAGTGACCGAATCACAAGAACACCACTACCATCAGTGGATCAACTCAATGACTCCATTAGCTGAATGAGCTGTTAGAGGATGGGTTTTAGAGTAAACAGATCTCTTTGGGTGAGTCTTTCAAGAGTATATCTTTTCTAGGGCTCTCCCTCTGTGCTCTGATCCCTGGTTGACATGAGGGAAGTAGCTTTCCTCCACCACCATTTCAGCCTGAGAACCAGCTGACCATGGACTGAAACTTCTGAAACCAGGAGCTAAAATAAACCTTCAATCCTTTAAATCAAGAATGTCAGGTATTTTGTCACAACAGCAGAAAATCAACCAACACAATGTAGGATGGCAAGCATATAAAATGTTGTAGGAATATTTGTATATCAATGTTGTAGGAATACATATATATATAATCTTACTTAACAAAAGCTGTATGACCACTGGATAACAGCTATCCTTTTCTCCCTAACCCTGTTCCCTGGAAATCACTATTCCTTTCTTTGGTTCTATGAATTTAGATTATTTTAGGTATTTCATGTTAGTGGAGTATTTTTCTGTCCATTGGCTATCTTCAAGGAAATGTCTATTCAAATCATTAGGTCCTTTTAAAATTGGAGACTTTGCTATTGACTTATAATGGGTCCTTCTATATTTAGAAAATTAACCCTTTACTAGATACATGATTTAGAAACATTTTCTCTCATTTCCATAGTTTGCCACTCTCTTCACTCTGTTGTTTCTTTGTTTCCTTTGCTCTACAGAAACATGGTACTGCTTGTCTATTGTTGCTTTTGCTCACCGTGCTTTTGGAGTCATATCCAAGAAACCTTTAACAAAACCAGTGTCACCATTCTTTGCCCCATCTTTTCTTCTGGGAGATTTAGGGTTCAGTCCTCATGGTTAAATCTGTAATTAACTTTGAGTTGCTTGTTGTATATATTGTAAAATAAACATACGTAAGCATACAATTTCATTATTTTGCAAATAGATGCCTAGGTTTCACAACATTTTTTGTTGAATAGATAGTCTTTTTCCTATTGTGTATTCCTGGCATCCTGATAAAAATCAGTCGACAGTACATGCTTGGGTTTATTTGTAGGTTCTGTAAATCATTTCACTGGTCAGTTAGTCTGTATTTATACCAGGACCATATTGATTTGATTATTATGGAAAGTAATATGTTTTAAAAAAGAGTGAGAGACTTGTAGCTTTACTTCTCTTTCTTTCTCTTTAGATTACCCAGGGTCTTTTGTAACAGTTTAATGTAAGGATTTATTTTTGTTTTTATTTCTGCAAAAAATAAATCCATTTGGATTTTGCTGGGAGTAGCACTGAATCTGCAGATTACACTGGATAATAGGGGGATTTTAATATTATTCTTCCAAACCATGAACATGAGATGTTTCATTTATTTGTATCTTACTTTCAGCAATATGCTATCGTTTTTAGTGTATAAGCAAACTGCTTATGTGGAGTTTCAACCTTCTCATTCCAGCTCTGTTCCATTGTTATTACACAGGAGCCTTCTGGTACACTGGAAAGAGGGGGCAGAACAAAATGCTCTTTAGTTCTACGTCCCTGAACAATTACCTTCCCAAATATTTGTCAATGTTTCCTTCTCTCTATTTAGGAGAGACAGAAAGACTAGACTGTGCTGGAGATAGGGAAGTTCACCTCCACCATAAAGATCAGGTTCTGGCTGTGTATTTTATTTTCCTATACTGACAAAGGTTTTTAAGTGGTACCTTGGTTCGCGAACTTAATTCTTTCCATGATTCTGGTTGCAAACTGAATTGAAACAGAACCAAATCAAATTCAATGGTTAGGTTCAGTGTTGACCTTATGGGAAAATCTGATTTGGTTCTTGTTCAATTTGGTTTGGGACCAGAATCATGGCAAGAATTAAGTTCATAAACCAAGGCATGACTGTATATGGAGAATGTGCTGTGTTCAAAATGATAAATTTTCCCTTCCCTTTTCCAGAAGTATGACAGACTTCCCTGACATTTTACAACTTAACATGTTTGGACTCCTGGACATAAATCTCATGAAAATGGGGAAGCCACCCAAATAATGTCACTCCTGGAGTTTCTCATGTCTCTAGCAGCCTATTACCCATCTCCAGCTACTGAACAGAATAACAGATTATTGTAACCTTGGTGTTCTAAAAACATTAAGAATTTATTTTTTTGCAGTGTAGTTTCTAGAGATTAGTTGCTTCCAGTGGCTCTGAGGGAGAATCCACTCCATACATTTCCAAGCTTCTCATGGTGGCCAACAGTCCTTGACATTCTTGGATTTCCTTACACCAATCTAATCTCTGCATCTGTATTCAAATGCCATTCCCTGTGTCACTCCTGTGTGTCAAAGTCTTCTCTATTTATTTACTTGTTTACTTTGTTTGAGACATTTTTTTAACCTTGACTAAGGTTTTTTTTAATGTTTTTACTTTAAAGAGAAAGAAATAAAAGTAACAGTAAAATATAACTTCAAAACAGCCTGTAGAACAGTAAAAATAATGAGTACATTGCATATTGCTGTCTACATAGTATTTATTGAGAACAAGATATAGGCATGAAATATTGTCCAACCAATAGTAGCAGAGACTTTCTTTTCAATGAACTAAGAGAAACTAGCTGTACTACTATCTTAACTATCTTGTGTGCATACATACTTTTTCTCTTCCTTACATTTTGTTTTCCCCCATCACAGTTTCTTCTTTTAAAGAGCAGAAGAAGAAAAATAGAAATAAAATAAAGCAGAGTTTCAAGTCAGGCTATTAGGAGAGTAGCAATAATTAATACCTTGCACATTGTTATCTTCATAGTAGTTACTCAGCGTGCAAGATATAGTTTTTAAATTTTTTAAAAATTTTATTGGGACATGTTTGCAGTACAAAATGATTACTTTCATTGTAGAGAATTGGCATATGCATGTGACACATCTCAGTTTCTTTCCTTCCCTTTCTTTCACCCCTCCCCTTTGCCAGCATCAGATTCATTCATTTATAAGTTCTTATAAAGTAACAACCACACCGAATAGGACAAAATAACATATGAAACATAAGAGAAGTTTAAACATGTTGCCATGAAATAGTTTTTTTTTCTATCTTTCTTTTTCTGTTATTATTTGTCTTTTATTTCAGTCTTTATTTATATATTGAGTTTTTTATATGAGAAAATGTGATAATTAAGTTTCCATGCCTAGGTTAACATCACTTAAAATTATGATCTTAAAGTGCATTCATTTTCCTGCAAATGACTCAACTTTAGCATTCTTTATAGAATATACTGTACTCCATTGTATATGAATACCACGTTTAATTCAATTATCTGTAAATGAACATATAGACTATTTCCAAGACTTGTCTATTGTGAATGGTGCTGCTATAATCATGAGCGCACGTGCATCATTGTGGTATGATGCCTTTAACTCTTTTGGGAAAATACCTAGAAGAGGAATAGTGGAATCAAATGCAACTTTTAATTTTAGATATTTGAAGAATTTCCATACTTATTGCCATAATGGTTTATCAGTTTACTTTCCAACCAATAACAAAGAAAGATTTCTTTCTCCTTACAGATTTGACAGCATTGGCTATTGATTAATTTCTTGATAGCCATTCTTTCTGCAGTGAGATGGAATCTTAGTGTTGTTTTACTTTGCATTTTCCAAATGGCCAGCCATGTTGAACATTTTTCATGTATTTACTGACCACTTGTATGTCTTTATCTCACAAGTGTCCATTCATTTGAGATATCCATTTTTTAATTAGGTCTTTAAATTTGGCACTGTAAATTTTTTTAGTTCTTTATATATTCTAGAATTAATT
The DNA here is from genome assembly GCA_004365215.1 of Cuniculus paca. Lineage (NCBI taxonomy): Eukaryota > Metazoa > Chordata > Mammalia > Rodentia > Cuniculidae > Cuniculus > Cuniculus paca. Next base: position 2,249 of record RJWT010047257.1, on the reverse strand, counting down.
CTTTGGGGAGTAACTAGCAAAAAGTTTTTTCCTTTTTTTTTTTTCCATTCTTTAGGTCATCTCTTGTTACTGTTTTCCTTTTCTGTGCTGAAGCTTTTTAATTTGATGTGATTCCATTTGTTGATTCCTGGTATTTTGAGACATAAGTTTAGGCAAGACTTTCTGTGACAGGGGTTTTGTTTTGTTTTGTTTTCCAGGGTGACTTTGAATTCCCTATGCAGTCTAAGCTGGTCTTGAATTTGGAACTTTTTCCTTCAATTACCCAAATCAGGGATCACAAACATATACCATGTCCTGCTTCCAAGTCTTCCTTTATGAGTAAACCAGTCACTGGACTTAATGCCTGCTCTGTTCCACACTAGATTAACAGTTTAAACTGACTATTTGAAAAAAACAGTATTTCTAAATAATGTTACCTTCACAGGTACTAGGCATTAGGACTTAAACATATCTTGCTTGGGGGCACCATTCAGTCTCTTACATCAATGATGGTGCAACTCATAGAGACCAAGTTGCCAAATTGCTAATTGTAACCCAAAACTCACTTATTTATAGCACAGTACCAATACTGCAGTTAAACCTGGATGCTTGGCTGCTGGGGCAACATGGCTCATGTGCTGACAGAGAGGGCTTTTCGTGTCCACTGCAGCGCATGGGTCATAGGCTCACCGCCACTGCCTGATGTGTTCAAGTGTTCTTTTCAATTTATACTCAAGCATCTTTTGCTCCTCCCAAGCTGATATGACTTCTCTATAATTTGTCTCTCTAGATTTAACAAAAGCAGTTAATCTCACAACCTCACTCATCTGATGAATCCAAGAAAATTCATTTTTAGTTTTATTTTACCTTTTTAAACATTATAATATCAAAGTAACTCTTTCCAAACTTTTTATATACTGAAGTGAACACAAAAGTTTGCACCAAATTCTTGACTAGTCCACATGAATACATCTTTAATACTCATGAATGAGTAGATGAATGACTGAATATATGTATGAATTATCTACTTCTTTTGAAATTATGGCTCTATACTGATTTTTAAATCCATGTGCTCATACATTAACATATAGATCACCCTGTTATATACCTACTTATGTTCTTAATTTTTACTACATCAGAATAGAAGAATGTTTAAATTACTTCTTTTGCAATGTAGGAATGTCCATTTTACTCCCATTTTCTGTGAAAAATATGATTGTTTACTGACACAAAGCAATTTCTCAGTGTTTTTTGGGGGGGATTTTCTTTATTCCTTCTTGGGGTTGTTTTGCTGTCACTTAGCTGTTTTAAATTTTCATTTTATTTTCACTCGGAAACAGAAAAGAAATCAGAGTCATAGTGAAGTGACCAGAAAATGTTGAATTTTGAGATTTGAAGTCTTTCTGTAACTCACAGTGTTTAAAAAAAAAAAACTTTTCTAGTTCTTCTTTTCCCTTTCCTCCCTCCCTCTTTCCTTCCTTTTCTTGTTTCTCTGGTTTCCCTCACTTTCTTCTTTCTTTCCTTCTTTGCTTTTTAAAATCTGGAGCACTTACTGCAGGACAAAATACAAATTGCACTTAACAGATTAAAAACCTATATGAAAATGAAATATTTTGTCAAATATGTACATTATTTAATGCCATAACATTCTGTTGCACCTTGAAACCCCTTTCTCTGCCCTAGGACTGGAACATAAGTTGCTTGTATTGTTATTGGCTAGTGGATAAATGTGATAATATTTTTCTTCTTGTGAGTGGCAGCTTAGGATAACTGGTTCTCCCCCATCTGATTTGCACTTTTCAGCCGTTTCACCTTTACTTGCTTTAGAATCTTGGAATTACCTCACTTAAGCTGCTTGTTCAACATGCAATATAAACACTTTGTTTCACACAAGTTTTAGTGATATCTACTAATTAAAATAAACCAGTATTATATACTGGTTATCAGAGAAAAAGATTAAGTAATCAATTAGGTTTTAAATGAAGCATAGGAAATGGTTCTATTTCAAAGTGCATATTCTGGTCACCTTGGATATTTTCACAAAATTTCTGAATGTAAGCATTTTTAAATATCTCATGTTAAATGAGTCTCTTGTTCGGTGCTCTGGTCTGTCATAGAATCATCTGTGCTGAATACTTCTGTGTGAACGTGCCTTGCATTTTACACATGTAATGTCCTACACTCAATTTTAACAATTTCCATGCATTCAATTCCATATATATATAAAGTCAACACCATATTAACATTTTACAGATATTCTTAGGAATGCT
>RJWT010047256.1:0-11331 GCA_004365215.1 Cuniculus paca | reverse complement strand
GGGACCCACTTCCTTCCCTCTTGTCCTCTCCATGATGTGATATTCCAGCATCTGAACTGTTTCTCTCAGAGAGACTGTTTACTCTGCTGCTTACTGTTCCGCCATCTTTAGCTCCTCTCAGATCTTACTTCTAATAAATAGTTTTTTAAGCAGTGTGATGAGCAAATGTGAAGTCCTTGAGGTCTGTCCTATTTGCATTTTCTAGGCCCAGCAGGGAGGCCAGTGTGGCTACATCAGAGATGCCAGAGGGGAAAGGATAGAGATGAAATCAGAGAGAGAGAGAGAGAGAGAGAGAGAGAGAGAGAGAGAGAGAGAGAGAGAGAACGAGAGAGAGAGAACTAGGGGAAGTGAGGGTATTAGACTGGCCTTGCAGGCCACTGTGAGGACTTGAGTTTTTCTCAAGTTAGGATAAGAAGAGGCAGAAAACACTTGGAAATTTCTGAGCAGAGTTGTGACATGACTTGTCACAGTTTGCACAGTTCACAATGTGGAGAGTAGACTGCAGGGCAAAGGGTAAAGCAGGAAGACCAGCTATTGTGACAATCAAGACAAGAGAATGGTGATTTGGGCCAGATGTTAGGAACTCAGCTGGTGAGAAGTCACTGGATTCTGGAAGTATTTCTAAGGAATTGCTTAATCAGATATGCTGATGGGTTGGAAACGAAGTAAGAGAAAGAGGGAAATCTTGGATATGTCCCAGTTTTTCAGCAACTGAGAGTGTAGTAAATAGTGTCATTTGCTGGGATGGGGGAGAGTACAGAAGGAAAGTGTTGAGGGAGAGTGAGGTGGGGTGGGGGGCAGAAGCGAGCATTTTGGGTATTCGGGTAAGTCTAACATATCTCCTACATGTATGAAGATGCTTATTATGCCTATTTTATAGACTGAGAAAATGAAGTAAGATAAGTGGAGAAACTTGCCTGAGATCAGTATCAGTTAATAGAGGTTCGTTCCAGTATTTAAATTCAAGTCTTGTTAATACCAGAATATGCTCTGTTTACCACAGAGCTGCCTTTTTACATTAAGCTCTTTACAAATACTGGGAAAAGAATATATCTAGTTTTTATTTCTTAATTATTTGTGATTTATCATTATGGGGTAATTTTTAAAATTTATTTATTTTTTAAATACAAAATGGCTAACGTATATATCTTACTATCATTGAAATAGGGGGAGAGGCTTGGCTGTGGATGTCCCAGTACCACAGTGGCCCCAGCATGGTGCTGTTTCTGTCGGGGCAGGGCTGGTTCTCCCTCCCTACAGTCTGCACTGATGCTGACTCACAGGGAGAGGCTTGGCTCCAGATGTCCCAGTCTCATGGCAGCCCCAGCTTTATTTTTTTTTTGAGACAGGATTTTGTTGAATTGCCCAGGGTGGACGTGAACGTGTGATTTTGCTGTCTCAGCCCGCTGGAATTTTCTGCATTTTTGAACATGGCTTGGTTTGGGTGTAAGGAAAAAAGTTGCATTTTTCCAAATTCTATCATTTAACAAATTTAGCCATATTATGATTGCTAGCCCTGTAAAACCATGGCTTAGACATAAAAATTCTGTTATTTTGGTATTCATTTATTCACTCATTGTAACCTGAGCATTTGCAATAAGTCAGGTCTGAGGTGGCTCCCAGACTAAGGGAAGTGAGACTCCTGTCCATAGAAAGTGCAGTGTGGGACCAGTGGCTCAATGGTGCTATCCAAAGATGTTGCAGAAGGACAGAGGAAGGTCCATCCAGACTGAATATAGGGTCAAGGCATACTTGACAAAGTCAGTGATATTTGAATGGGCCTTGAAGAATGAGCAGAATCTGCCAAGTAGAAAAGTGTGAAAAATATTTAAGACTCAGGAAACAGAATGTTTTTAGAATTTTTTAAAATGATAATTAAATGTATTGAACATGAAGAGTAAAACACTTGTAGTTAGATGCAATATATAGGAACAATCTGAGGAACAATTTAAAACCACACTAGGGAGGGTAAAAGATTTAACTCATTAGATGTAGTAAGCTCTGGAATAATGAGACATAATATTGTGAAGATGTTCATTTCCATAAATCTCTCTATAATAGAAATGAAATCCTGGTTAAAATACCAACGAAATCTTTGTTTTAGGGACATGGAGAAATGATACTGTACTTCATTTGTAAAATGAAATATATGAAAATTCTAAAAGAATGAGGTGTAAGTATGGGAGATTAGCCCTCTTAGGTAGTAAAATACAGTATGAACCTACAATAAATAGTGTAGCATTGGAGAAAAACTAAGCAGAAAAATGAAAAATATTATAGTACATTGTACAAAGGTACATGGTTTTGTTATTTGTAGGAGAGAAAATTTTAAAGTCAGTATAAGAAGAGTGATTATTCAATATGTAATATTGGGGCAAGGGGCTGTTTTAAAAAAATAAATCAGAATCTTTTTTTTTTACACACACATGCACAGAATTCCTCTTGCTCAGTGACTAAATGTGTGCTTCATGTGTGTGAGGCCCTGATTTTATCCCCAGCAACACACACGCACATGCACGTGCACACACACACAGACAAATGGAAGAGGAAAACATGAGTGACATGACTTGACAGCATTCTGACCTTCTGAACAGGGTACAAAACCTAAAAATCAATAAAGAACAGGTAGACACCTTTAACTACATACGGGTAAAAGTAGTTCCATGTGGTTAAAAATACCACACCTTTTCTTCTGGCTTGTAATTCTCACATGGTACCAGCAAAGCACCCCACATTTGGTGCTAAAATGTCTCCATACACATTTGCAGAATGGGCGAATGAATACCATCCTCAGCACTTGTCTGGCCTGCCTTGTGCAGAGAGGAAAACACCAGTGAGGTGATCATGTAAGCTATAACTCTCACACTGCCAAAGTATTCATTGAGCTTTCAAAATGTACTCAGCTGGATCTCACACTTCCCTCTGTCTCAGTCCTTGCTATGTGCTGCCTGAAATTTCCTGGGGCAGTGGCCAAGTTCAAGCCAGCTTTGCTAGGACCACGTGAGAATTACAACCCAGAAGACAAGATGTGGTATTTTTAACCACATGGAGCTACTTTTACCTGTATGCAGTTAAAGGAAAGACTAAGGTGTTATATTATCCTTATTTATTTATTTATTTATTTATTTTGGACAGTTGTAGAAATGACACTAAGCTCTGGATGAATGTTTCCTTAAAGTTAACATTAGGTTGTTCTTTGCACACAGTCACACCTTTACCATAGAAAAAGAGGTGACACAGTGGGTGAGCACTGTTCCTGGGAATAGAGAAGGACTGCCTGCTGGAAAGAGGGACAGAGAAGCACTTGGGGCTAGGCTGTACTTGGCAGTTCAATTAACTCATTTATCACATTTTCTCCTTTCCAAGCAAAGGTGTCTACAATGATAAACACTAAAATAAGAATATTTGTGTGCTAGGTTCAGAAAATTTGATTTAGTGTTAGAGATTAGCCTGCCCTGGTTCTCCGAATCCTTTCAATTAAATCAGGGCCTTGTATTGGACATACTTGTTCCACTGATTTCTCTGCTAATAAATGCACTTTGAACTTGACCACATACAGTGTTCTTCCTATGACAGCTGTACTTCTTTCCTTGCATGATCCCCTACTCCCAGACTCTTTCATTTTGACATCTGACACAATGAGTTGTGGAGAGATGTTGTCTAGGTGGTGCTGTTTGCTAATCTGTGAATTCTGTGAAGCCAGGGTCCACGTGATGCATGAGTATTCCCAGATCTCAGTTTACCTCGGGACCTGAAGCTGAGTATACCTCTGTGGAATAGCTATTGACAGAACTGGATAAATTAAGGTGGCTAAGAAATTCACAGTTTGGAGAATGTCCCATGTGCATCTGAAAAGAATGTGTATTCTGATGTTGTGATACAGAAAACTAGAGATGTCTACTAAGTCCATTTGTTCACAGGTTTGGCTCAATGCTGGTATTTCTTTGTTGATTTTTTGTCTGGTTGATCTATCTATTTGTGACAGTGAGATATTAAGGTCTCCCACTACAATTGTGTTAGTGCTTATTTGATTTTTCATGCCCATTAATATTTGTTTTATATAGTTGGCTACACCTGTATTTGGTGCATATATACTTATGACTGTTGTCTCTTCATCTTGGAGTTTTCCTTTAACAAGTATGTAGTAACCTTCTCTGTCTCTTTTGGCTGGAAGTTCACTTTATCTGCAAATAGAATAGCTATACCTGCTTTTTTCCAGGGTCCCATTGCATGAAGTATTGTTTTTCATCCACTGACTTTCAGTCTATAAATTTCTTTCTGAGTTAAATGTATTTCTTGTATGCAGCATATTATTGGATCTTGTTTCTTGATCCATTTTGCCAACTTATAGTATCCTATAGAACATGCTTAAGTAAATAAAAAGGAATTGAAATTATCTCATGCATATTATTGAACCTTAATGCAATGAAATTGGAGATCAATGGCAAAAGAAACCACAAGAATTCCATAAGCACATGGAAATTAAATAAAACCCTACTGAACAACCAGTAGGTCACAGATGAATTAGAGAAGAAACTGAACAGTATCTATAATTAAATGATAATGCTAATGCAATATACCAGAACTTATGGCACACGATGAAAGCAGTCCTAAGAGGGAGATTTATAGCAGCAAATTCTCATATCAGAAAAGCAGAATGAGCTCAAATAAATGACCTAATGCTGAACCTCACACTTCTAGAAGAAGTCAAGCCCAAACTTCATATGAGGGAGGAAATTATAACAATCACAGCAGAAATTAATGCAATTGAGACTGAGACTATAATACAAAGAATCAGTGAATTGAAGAGTTGGTACTTTGAAAGATTAAATAAAATTAATAAACCCTTAGCCAACCTTATGAAAAAACAAAGGAAAGAAAAGACTCAAATTCAGGCAATTAGGGAGGAAAAGGGTTCAATCAAAATGAATCCTGTGGAAATCCAGAAAACCATCAATACCTACTTTGAGGACCTTTACTCTAATAAGATGGAAAACGCAGAAGAAATGGATAGATTCCTAGATACATATGAATGACCAAAGTTGAATCAAGAACATATAAAAATTCTAAATAACTCAATATCAATCAATGAAAATGTTATTAAAAAGTTATCAACAAAGAAAAGCCCAGGTCTTGATTGATTCACTGCTGAATTCTACAAGATATTTATTTATTTTATTAATTAAGCTTATTGGTACTTTTGAGGTATACATAAAGATCACATTCTCCAAGAAATTTAGAGAAAATCTAATGCCATCACTCCTCAAACTTTAATGAAATTGAAAGGGAAGCAATACTCCCAAATTCATTCCTGGAAGTAAGTATTAGCTTGATATCAAAACCAGAGAAGAATCAAACCAAAAACAAGAACTACAGGTCAATCTCCCAATTGAACATAGATGCAAAATTCCTCAATAAGATACTGGCAAACAGAATACAACAAATCATTGAGAAGAGTATACACCACACCAAATAGGATTCATACCAGGGATACAGGGATGTTTCAATTTATGCAAATCAATAAGTATAATACACAATATTAATAGAGCCAATGACAAAAACCACATGATCCTCTCAATAGATGCAGAAAAAGCATTTGACAAAGTCCCACTACCATTCATGATTAAAACTTTATAGAAAATTGGAATAGATAGTCTTTATCTCAATCTGATAAAAGCCATCTCTGACATGGCCAACATCATTCTAAAAACTAAAAGCTTTCAGTCTAATATCAGAAATAAGAATGTTTGCTATCACCACTCCTATTCAATGTAGTTCTGGAAACATTAGCTAGAGAATTAGATAAGGGAAATAAGTAAAGGAAATAAGGATAGGAAAGAAAAAATTAAATTATCAGTATTTGTGGATATAATACTCTGCCTAGAAGATCCCAAAAACTCCACCAAATGATTTCTGGATTTGATAATCAGTCACATAGCTGGATACACAGCCAACACTCAAAAATCAATAGCAAAAATGGATATTATAAAAAAATCAGTAACAAATGATGGTGGGACTGTAGGAAAAAAGGAACCCTGCTCCACTCTTGATGGGAGTGTAGACTGGTGCACCTACTGTAGAAATCAGTGTGGTGATTCCTCAGAAAACTAGGACTAGTGGTCCCATTTGACCCAGTTATTACCCTTCTTGGTATCTCCCCAAAAGAATTAAAAGTATCATAATACAGTGATATATGTGCGCCTATGTTTATAGCAATAGAGTTTGTAATAGCTAAATTTTGGAAACAATTCAAATGTCCATCAACTTATGAATGGATAAAAATATATTTTTTATACAGTGGAGTATTATGCAGCCATAAAAAGAGATAAATTTGAGACATTTATAACTAAATGGGTGAATCTTGAGACCATACTCTTAAGTGAAATAAATTGGGTGAAAATATGTAAGTATTGCATTGTCTGTCTGGTGTCAGAAACTGAAAGTGTAAATAAGAACCAAAATGTATAATAGATACAATGAAATAGGAGGAAATTGTTTAAAAGGAAAGGGGAACTAGGGAGGGGGCAAGGGGAAAGGAAGGGAGGGAAAAATGAGAAAAGAAGGATAAAATGGAAACTAAGCTTTGTAAATAAGGATGGGAAAAAGGCTGAAGGGAGGGGAGGGGAATGGGAAAAAAAGAGAAATCAAGATATATCATGTAGGGCTGGGGATATAGCTCAGCAGCAAACGCGCCTGCCTGGCAAACTCAAGGTCCTTAGCTCGATTCCCGGTACCAAAAACAAAACAAACAAAAAAATAAGATATATCATGTACAGGTACAAATTCTCTATGATGAATGTGATCATCATGTATATTTGAATGGTACCAATAACCTCAATAATAATAATAGTAATAATAATAATCTACACAGTTGATGGAGTAGAGAGACATATGTAGAAGAGGGCGATAGAGGTAAGGGGAGAGAGTGCTATGGTAGGAAATTCTCAGTCCATGGTAGTGAACTCTGTTCATCTGGAAGTGAATAGAATAGCTTAGAAGTTCCCTGCTTCATACATCTCTGCTCTTAAATCGGATCAAGGACATGGTCGTGTTTTTTCTAATTGGACAGGGAGGGTTTGTCATGCAGATTCTAACCTGATCCACTGAGTTTACCCGTGGAATAGGTTCTGGAAGGAGCTCTGATGGGACACTGCCACCTCTCCTGTCCCATGGCATGTCATGCTACAAAGCAGTGTGTACACAAGGTACCCTGAACTTTCATCGCTGCTCATACCCACACATCACTGAATTGTGGGATGTAACAAGGATTCCGGGGTGTACAGTGGGTGTATCGTGTCGTCCACTGCATATGCAAAGTAGTGCCCTTCAGAGTGTCCCTAAGCTATTTCTATGCATTTCCTAAGGTGTCGTTTCATATGTGTCTAGGAATGGAGTCTCCAGTTCTTATGTTCTGGCACCCAGTGTGACTGGAACTCTATTGCCTTGTGTAGATAGCATTCACTAGAACTGCTATTTTCCTGGGACCTCTAGGTCACCTCTGCTACCTGTCACTCAGCCTGGGCACAAGTCTCTTGGAACTAAGCGTGCCGAGACGCTGTTCTCCTTGAGACCAAGGTGCAACTCAGGAAACTAAAGAAAAACTTCTTGTTTTTTAATCCTGGAAGCTATAATCTCACCATCCAGGAAAACTCTTTTTGACATTAAAGTAATATACACATATAGTTGCCCTGAAACTGAAGCGTTTACACAGCACATATGCATAATGAAATCTCCCTGTCTCTCCAAATAGAACAATTTAAATAGCACAAATGAAAAGATCAGCTCCTTCTTGAACCCAGCCTCCACAAGGATACCCTGGATTGGGTTATAATCTGTATCACAACCCCTCTTTATCCAAGTAGAAACTATTAATCACTATTATATGTTTCTTGGGTTTCCCTGCTAGAGAAAATCATACATATATACTATGACACTAAAATGGATCCGTTTATCTACCTATGAAACTATTATTGATAGTACTTATCAAAAACACTACTTTGCCTTTTTCATGTACATCTTGAAATCTGTCCATATGATTACATACCTAGATAGCTCATTTTTGTGATTAGTGTTCAATCCTATAGTAGTGCCATACGTGATTTAATAATCCCATATTGATGGGCACCTTTTTGTTGATTTTATAGATGATGCTGTGTTGTATAACTGTGCATATATCTTGTTGAGTTTTCAGAGCACAGAAATAGGTATTACTTTGTAACTTTTAATGAGGTTTTATGGATGATTCAGAGATAATAGAAGGAGGGCACAGAGCATTCCTTAAACACCCCTGTTGACTTGCCCTAGGCTTTCTTCCTGTGCTTCCCCCTGTTCTGCCCTCATACCATTTCTGCTTTGCTAGGAGCAGCTTATTGCTTCAGCACAATAAAATATCATAGGTATTTTCCTTCATTTATACCAAGGGACAGATCATTTTTAGCCTAGAGGAGAAAGAATACTTTTCCTTTCACCTAAAGTTGAGCTCATTGCCTGCTGCAGAATTACATTTTCCAGAATGACTGACAGCCAGATCCATTACTTTTAGGTTAAGATAATCCACAAAAGAGTCTGCAGCAGATGTATTTTGCAAAAGTTGGATTATTTATTCTTACTCATGATCACGTTACCTTCAGTTAAAAAAATGAAACTTGAAAATTCTTTGCACGTTGAATTCTAGTGTTCCCACTTCACTGTAATGAAAATGGCAATTACTCAATGGAAGTGGGGCTTTTTGTGGGAAGAGTTGGACAAGGAGTTAGGAGACCTCAGGTTTAGCCGAACTCTTTTCCTCTAGCTGTGCACCGGGGGCATGCCCTACAGCAGAGCCCTTCCTGTGCCCCTATTCCCTATTCTCATCTATTCCCCAGATGATCTCAGAGGATTCTTCCACTTCCAGTCATGCAACTAAAAATGAATTTCAGATCAGATGACTCAATTTCACTTTGACTAAATTCCCGTCATGCTGAGTCTTGGCTGGAGTTTCAGCAGGCAGGCACGGAGACTGGCAGGATCTTATGTAATGGTACTTGGGCAGAGGGGTTGGAGAAAATGTTGGCTGCCATCCAAGTCATGGCACTAAGATTTCAGGCCATTTATCTCTTTTGCCTTTGCATAATGTGATTAAATACACTCGTGGTTTAGTAGGAGAGCTGATGCAATTTCTGAACAGCCTCAGTATGGGTTTTATGTTCTCAAGCCAACAAAAATTAAGTTTGTTTGTAGAGAGAGTACTTGTAATTATTGTCCTTCCATATTTCCTGCACTTGACTTTGTTTGTTGTATGTAATTTTTAATGATGTTTATAACATTCTGATCAAGGAGAGGTCCCAGAGAGATAACAGAGGGCTGATTTTCTCTTGGAAAATGTCATACGATGTTCATTACATTAATTGAGTAAATTTATATGAAAGCACTGATGAGGCTTAATATAAGACTACCTTGTATACTTACAAAATAATTAAAATGGCATTTTTTTGTACAAAGTAGAAAGGAATAGGAAAATGGCAGTATCTTCTTTGTTTTTTTCCACATGCTATTTACTGTTGTATCTGGTGCAGAAATCCAACAAACACAAACATTTATTTGGCAAAGGGGAAATGAAAATTTAAGAAATTAGAATTACTTACTTGGGTATTCATTCTGAGTAGTATTTATTTACCTTATGTTTCTTTGATTTTGCAGTAAAGCATCATGTTTTCCCTGTTCTTCCTTTCGATAAATTTGATAGTTTAGTCGGATTCTCTATCAAGCACTTCAATATTCAGTATCATGATAGTCAAAGTATGCAACACCTACTCAGTTAAGAATGGAATTATTAATAGGGAAGTTGCAGAAAGGCTCTCATATACTTATTGGTTGTTTTTATAATAAACACATTGTTTTCTACTTTTATATTATTTATTGCAGGAGAAAATGTTCCTTATGAAATTGACATTGAGATGTTAGATGGGACCTGTAAATTTTGATCTTAATGCCTGTAAAGATAGTTTTTTTAAAAATGATTTTTACTGTCTTATGGTTTGAGTATATCATAAAAAAGACATGGCATTTGTGGAAATATATTTCATTATAGAATGCTGTAGAAAGAAATTTTATAGGAAATTATTGTATGTAATATGTTTTTCAAATTCAGAAGAATGCTGAATGGTGTGAACCTTAACAAATAAATCTATTGGCACAGGGTTGTATAGTATCTACATTTGGCTTTGTTGGAGAATATTATCAACACTCTTTTTACTTTCCTAGCAGCCTTTTTCAGATTTATTTCCTAGTCTTTCTTTAGGTTTCGTGTTCTACTTGAACTAGATTATTCATATATGTGTACTTACTATGACAATGTTTAAATTTAGTTCTCCAAAAAAGGGTTGATAATGACTCAACAGCATCCCCAGACCAACAAAGACCATAGTGGAGATAATTTGATAGGCTCGACTTTATTTGGGGAGCCATGTTCATGGGTACCATTATAATCTAAACAATGGGACTGATATCTTTGTCATCCCCACGTGCATATCACCTAGTGCCTTGCTTCTATAAACACTTATTAAACATCTGCTTGATCTTTTAGGAATGTAGTTATGGTGGTACACCAAGTATTTTAAAAAACTATTGCCAGTAGGAATTTACTGGGAGGTTATATTTTGAGCCACATTATTTTATTTGTGTAAACATTATTTTTATGAAATATAAGTATGTAAAACACATTGTATATTAGCTACTTGGTGCTCTGGAGAAAATGAAGCAAGGATAAAGGATGAAGAGCCTGGGATGGAGGTGATCAGGCTCCTTTGAGACAGTGGCATTTAAACAAAGAAGGAGAAGACAAAGCAGCCATGGGAGTATCAAGGCTGAGAACATCCCAGAGCAGGGGAGACCACCACAAAGGCCCTGAATTAGTATTTAAGCCACAGTGAGGCTAATTGAAGGAGAGGTCAGAGAGGTGATAGAGATAGGTGGAGGCCACCTGCTGCCTTGTGAGCCACCTGAAGAACTTTGGCTTTTATTTTGAGGGAGATGGACCCACCAGAGGTATCAAGTAGATGAATCCATTCAGCTAAATGTTGACCTGAACAGAATATACGTTTAAAGAAAACATAAGAACCCTACACCTGTGCCTTTGGACTTATTTGTATAGTATTTGTTCGTCTTTGGGTTTCGTGGTATGTGTGTGTGTGTGTGTGTGTGTGTGTGTGTGCACATGCACGCGCGGGGGTAGGACTTTGGTGGGAGGTGGAGGAGTCAGCAGAACTGACTGATACCTTCTTAACTTTGCACCCCAAGCAACTCACTGCCTACACCCTGCTCCCCATCCTGTGTGTGTTGTGCATTTATTGT
>RJWT010047255.1:0-11335 GCA_004365215.1 Cuniculus paca | reverse complement strand
GCTACAATAAACCTTTTCTCCTTTAACTTTGCATGTTGGTTATTTTGTCTCAGCAACAAGATAAGTAACTATGACCAATAATTATTTCGATTAACAGTTATCTTGACAGTTTCTTTTAATTGAAAAAAAAAACAGCATGAATACACACATTGTATTGGTCAGCTTTCCATGACTAGGACAAAATACCTGACACCTCCAATGTAAGGTTTATTTCAGCTTACAATTTCAGAGGTTTCAGTCTATGGTCAACTGCCTTTAACACAGAAAGGCATGACAGTGGAAAGCTGCTCAACTCATGACATCCAGGAAGCAGGGCAGATTGGAAAGAGCCAGAGAGAAAGGGGCCAGGGACCAGATATAGTCTGCAAGGTCATACTACTATGACCTACTTTCTTCAACTAGGATCTACCTCCTAAGGGCCCATTTAGCTATGAACATATTAGTGGGTTAACCAACCCATTGCTTAGGTTAGTGCCATTAAAATCCAGTCCCCTCTGCAGGAGTCTCTTAACCCAGTCAAGTTGACAGGTGAGATTAATGGGCACATAGCTGTATGAGAAATGTGCTTAGGACTGACTTAGTTTCCCCTAATAAGAGAAAAAAAAATCATTAATTTATAGACATGTGAGTTTCAGCCTTTACTTAGTTTTGTTTTTGTTATTTATTTATGGCTTGTGATTTATATTATACTATGCCCAGAGGCACACTGACATGTTTTGTAAATCCACCAAATAAATAAACAGCAGTTATATTTCCAGATCTGTTTGTATGGAAATGAAAGCAAACAACAACAACAACAAAAATAGAATGAGGAAACCAAGCTGGAAAATTCAAAAAGGAATGGAAGTTGGGAGGGACATTTTTGAAAACTAATGTGATGATTGCTATCCTGCCAATCCACATTCATTCCCAGAGTGACCCCCACCTTGCACCAGGCAGTTGCAAAGACATTACATTCCTCATCTTCATCTAACAATCCTGCCCAGAAAAGAGATGTGTTTGTATGAGAACTGTACATGATTTCTCAAAAGACTTTTCTTGGTCTCTTTGCAGAGACTACAAGAAAGACATACTAAGCTTTATGACCTACCTCTTATTCTCTCAGCAATTGCCCATAACCAGAGTACCTTTAGTTATCTGATTTATTAAAGAACATGGTAGGAAAATAAAATAGATTCCAAAACATGCATCAACATATACTTCACTAAATTATCCACATCCTTTTAAATTTCTTCATACATAAAAGAAATTTGTTGTATCAGTTAGTCTCAGTATTTCCTTCCACTTTAAATATTCTATATATGTAGGATTGGAGATAATATTCATTCATTGCTCTGCATGCATCCTCTCATTTGTAAGTATCCTGTAGTTGTAGATTTACCTTTAGGCCAATATTAACACTAGTCCAAAGCTGTTAAAATTCCTTATGTTTAAGAATCACCTGGAGAGATTATTAAAATGCAGATCACTGGACTCTGCTCCCAAAAATTTTGATTCGGCAGACCTAGTGCAGTGCCTAATAAATTTTATTTCTGACTTTGTTTCTAACAAACTTTCAGGAGCTGTTGGTGCTGCTGTTCTGACCCGGTGGTCACACAGAAAGCTGGTGTATTGTAAACTTGGGAGGAGTTGCATTTAGAGCTGGCCTATATGTTAACCGTTGCAGCAGCCAACCCAGGAAGCTTCTGAACTACACACATGAGGGAGAATGGCTGCTACATACCTCCCCACCCCACAAGGTGATCATATTAGAAGACAGGCTGTGGGATGAGATTAGGTCATGAGTGAGATTAGCACGCCTATAGAAGGGGATGGAGCACTGCCTTGCCCCTTCCACCAAGCGAGGGCTCAGTAATAATGTCCATTTTCTTTGAACCAGCAAGCAAGCCCTTACTAGATGTGAGATCTCTTAGCACCTTGATTTTGGACTTCCCAGCCTCCCGAACTATGAGAAAGAAATTTCTGTTGTTTATAAACTACCTGGTCTCTGATATTTTATTGTCACTTAAAAAGACTAAGATTACAAGTGTATAATATTCATGAGTAGTTGGTTTTGCCATAGACATTTTAAAATAATTTCCACATCACTTCAAAGTTACAATATTAACTTGCTTGGTTATATTTTTAGGAACAGGTTGACACAACATAGATCAAATTTTGGAAGGGACAAATGAGAAATAAGGACTTTGGGGGCGGGGATCTAGCTCAGTGGCCTAAGTGCTCGCCTGGCAAGCACAAGGTGATGAGTTCAGTCCCTGGTGCTGCAAGAAAAAAAAGAAATAAGGATTTTTTTCAGCACTAGGGATTGAGCCTAGAGTCTTCAAACTGAGCCACTGAGCTACATCCTCAACCATTTTTGAATTTTTTATTTTGAGACAGAATTTCACATAGAGGCTAGGTTACCCAGGCTAGGCTCGAACTTGTGATCCTCCTGCTTCAGCTTCCCAGAGTGCTAGAATCACAGGCATCTGCTTATAAACCAGCCAATCGGCACTTCTCTTTCATCCATGGTTAATTGTTACATGAACATCCGAGGAACAGTCCGAAGAACATGTTCACCTCTTCCATATCTTCACTTCCTCATCTCTAAAGTGAGGATGGTAACATGCAAAGACTTGCAGTGAAAAATAAATAAATGCGTAGGAAAACAACACAGCACAGGGAAATCATTCCCAAGCTGCCAACAAATGAATCCCCACACTCAGGGCACCTTATTCTTTTCCTCCAGAGTGTTTCTCATAGATTCCAACTATGTGTTTGGGATGTGACTGGTGGTTTAATTATTTCTCTCCCCAACACTATTGTAAATCCAATGAGCATCTATTTTGCTCACTTCTAAACCCATAATACTTAATCCAGTTCCTTGTTTATAGCAATCAGAAAATATTCATTGAGTGAATGACAATATTTGCCTCATGGTAAGAACTCAGAAAATGTGCATGTAAAATCAATATATAAATAGAAAATATTAGGTCCAACCAAGTGAAAAGTCAAGAAAAAGAACATATCCTTAACAATTAAGAGACGATATAGCACTGTAGCTGGCTGCAAAGCAAACACAGCATCAGTGGGTGACCACTGAAGTTGTTAGCTTCAAGCAACTACAGAGCAGAAACTAATGACTCTTGTGTTTCAGATTATCATCATTCTGGAGGAAAATGGCTGAGCTGCTGGTCTTTCAGTCATCCTTTCTTTGTTTAAGAATCTACTTTGTCTTGAATTTTTTTCAAATTGTCTGTTTTTTCTGACTTTAAAGCAGTTATAAACAGAATTCTAGAAGTTATAAGCACAATGCAGAGTTGCAGCTCAGTGGGTCTGATAGCTCTGCCAAATTTATATCAAATATATGAAAATGATGTGGGGGGAAATTTGCTCAAATAGATTGTCTAAAACATCATCACAAACACAGCACATAAATGTTTGCCTTCCAAGGCACAAAATTAATTTTTTGTTATGAGGAAGACATCATTTGGATGACAGTATCAATGTCCAAGTTAAAAATAGAAATCAGATAATAGGCTCTGAGCTCTTAGTACAGATCATGCAACATGTGTTTTCTTGGAAGAAGGAAAAATAAACAGCTCAGTTCCTAAGGCAAAAGTTGCAGAATGAGATAATATACATGTACAAGCTAATAGCAGGCAATAAAAATAAAACTTAAAGCAAGTTTTGTATATACCTAAATGCAAAGTAAGCCATTTTAGACAGTTTTTTTAAGTTTTGCAACCAAGACTAAACCTACTGTGTTTATACTGTGTCAAATACAGCATTAGTTTGGAAAGTTTTCAAAGTAAATTTGTATCTACAGTTTTATACTAAGGGTCTACACTCCTTTTGTCATTGACCTTTATTCTTGACAAATTGTGCCAATATTAAGAGAAGAATTCCTACCACATGCAGAGGACATAATATTTGTGGACATTTACATACATAATTTTAAATTATTACTGTGCAAAGAGGCAAAGTTCCAAGTCAGTAGACCTGTGCTTCTGTCTCACCTCACATACTAGTACTTTTCAACATCTCTGGGCCTCAAGTGACCCCACCTTATAAAAGAGGGATAATAATAAAGTTAACATCACACAGTAATGGCCAGGATTATCATTTTTATTTTTACTTATTTGGGCTACCTTAGTTTGCATTCCCCAAACAGGCATAGTTCTATAAAGTAAAGCAACAGTAATGGTTTTTAAAATGCACCTTTAAGACTAAGAACTATGTAAAGCTTTTTAATAATGTCATTTTACACACCTTCTGAAATAAGGAAATAAGAGAGATGCTAAGTAGAAGGCACCCCAGATGGTCACTTATGAGCTGGAGCTCCTGCAGATTGCCTGAGCCCAGGCCTCGTTAAGTCGCTCAGAGTGGGCACTGTGCAATGCTTCGCGTTGACCTTCAGGGGTACCTACCAATTATCCTCCCCAGGTATCTGCTAAGAGGGGCTGCACTCCACAGCAGCTGCCATCTCTGCTCTTTAAAAATAGAAAACCACTTCAACATACAGAGGCTTAACACAAGTGGGGGCAGAGAGTCATCTCAACCCCAAACTATCAAAGATTTTCTCCTTTCTGTCTTAAAACAGTAAAGTTTGTCTTCAAATAAGAACAAGCTGTTTGAACATTTGAAAAGAATTGTGAAACAGTGCTTTTATTATAATTATAATAAAGTTGGATTATGCAACTTTTCTAGTTTCTTCATGTATATTACTACAGTTCAAAAAGTCATTTTAAAAACCATTTAATTCACAGGCTATAATCTACCATTTACCAAAAATATATCTATGTTTAATATAAAGGTATTAATATTAGGGCCAGGGATTTAGCTTAGCAGCATAAGCACCTGCCTGGCAAGTGTGAGGTCATGAGTTCAATCCTTGGTACCAAAAAATATATTCATATATATATATGTATATATATTAATATTATATTACACATATAATACATGTATATTATATACAAATATATAATCAGTTGCTCAAGCTTATTCAATTTGGAAAACATCAAACAGAAACCTAAAGCATTTTTTTTCCACTTCTGTAGAATCATGGAGGATTTGTAAAATTGTGTTAGTTAAAGACAGAGGAATAGGTATCATGTCCCCACATTATTTATGGATGTGTTAACTATCGTATGTCTTTGAAAGAAAATAGCTATTAAATTTGAAAATATTCGTATCTTTGTATCTAGCAATTCCACTCCTGAGTATGGACTACAGATGGAATAGAATAAATCAAATGTCATGAGCAAGCTAGATTTAAGGTCAAAACTCTAAGTGAGAAGTACAAATTTACCCTGAAATCCCTTCAATCCACCTCAAAGTGTAGCATATCTTAGAACGTTACAGTGTAATCCACATGTAAAAAATATATAAATGTGTAGAAATGTGTGTACTGCATAAAATTTCTTTTTGTAGTATTTCTAATGTCAAAGGATGATGAGACTATTGCACAATAGTTGAAATGAAAAGACAAAGCTGAATTTACTGATTTGGATAGTGAGTAGGAGTTACGTGACTGAGGCCACCTTCTCCACAGAAAAGTTTGCTCATCTGGGTTACTTTGAAAGAATGGGTTAAGGATTCAGCCCATTTTTGATCCATCTGTGATGCTTTGTGACAACAGCAAAAGTGCTTTGCTTGGTTGGGACCCAGCCTCATCCCTGATTGGCTGACTTTCAATAAGACAAGGTTGACACTGATTGGTGCTTCTAAAACTGTGTCTTATCTATAGTACCTTGGTTTATAATATTGCTTAAAAACTGTCATTAGTTTATAATGCTCCTTACATGTAAGAGTTCTGGAGGTTCCCCTTGTTTTCATGGCTACAGAACACTATCTTTTTCCCAAATCTGTAACAATTTTTTTATTCTCACTACTGAGCTCACTGAAGTATCGTGTGTGTGTGCACACGTGTGTGAGTCACACGTGTGTATATGTGTTATTGGGGATTGACTACAGGGCCTTTACACTGAGATACATCCCCAACCCTTTTTTAAAAACATTTTTATTTAGACTCTTGCTAAGTCACTCAACTGTCCAGGCTGAGATCAAATTTATGATCTTCCTGCCTCAGAATACCCCCTAACCTCATGCATTCAGAGACAGGGCTTTTGGGATGGGATGAGTTTATAGCTAAATGTGCTGTTAGGAGGTGGGGCCTGGCAGGAAGAGGTGCGCCTCTGGGGGTGTAACCTGGAAGTTTTATCTCCTTCCCTCAGCAGCTCCTGTTGATATCTGCTTCCTGGCTGCCATGATGTAAGCAGCTTTTCTCCAAGCCACTGTGTCCTTCCTGCCTTGGAGCCAGCCAATTATGAATTGAAACCTGTAAGTCAAAATAAACCTGTACTCCTTTAAGTTGTGGATGTTGGTTATTGTTTCTCAGCATTAAGGAAAGTGACTAAGTGATCATGCTTGTGATCTTCCTGCCTCACACCTTCCAGAATACTGGATTACACAGGTGTGTCACACAACCAGGCTTCAAATGTCTTTTGATGTAACTCCATAAACTCATAAGTGAAAGGTATTCATTCCCTAAAGAGACTGAAAACAATTGAAGTGATATAATTCAATAAATTTGATACATCATGTTTTGAAGACTTGTATTGCTTGCAGTGTTCTGTTCTGAAATGCTATGTTGTGTGTGACTCTATATTCTGTTTTGTTTTGCTTTGTTTTGTTTTGTTTCATTCTATTTTCTTTAAAATAAAATAAAATAAAATAAATAAAAAATAAATTTGATACATCCATACTATGAATGTAACTGTGTTAAAAAGGAGAGACTGTATGTGCTGATAGGGGACAGTAATCATGATGTGGAGGTGAGAAAAGTGAGGCATAGGACAAGCTCTTATTTACATGCAGAAGAGAGGGGGGAAGAAAAATGAGTATTTACTTCTAAGGAGAGGAACAGAGAGGCCTTAGACCCACAGAGTGGAAGAGCCTTTCTTCTTCTTCTTCTTAACTGATACAGTTTGTACATATTTAGGGGATACCATGTGATGTTTCCAATACATGTACACATTTGGTAATATGCAAATTAGGTTAAACAGATCCATCACCTCAAACATTTATCAACTCTTCATGCTGAAAACACTCAAAATCTTTCTCCTAGCTTGTTGAAATATACAGTTCACTGTGATTAGCTGTGGTCATTCCATTGTGCAACAGCTTGCGAGAACCTCTTGCTCCCATATTTATTGCAACACCGGGGACCTAACCCAGGGTCTTCACACTGAGCTTCACCACAGCCCTTTTTATTTTTTACTTTTTTATTTTTTTTTATTTTAAATGGGATTTTGTAAGTCCCTGAGTTATTCAAGCTGGGTTTGAACTTGTGAGACTCCTGCCTCAGCTTCTGAGAAGGCTGGGATTACAGCAGTGTGCCGCTACCCGTCTGCTCCCATTACCTTTCACTGTAGACTTTTGCACTCTCATTGCAGGCTGTGTGCTCCATCCTCATTACAGCACATCAGTGGGGTTTGATCCTGAATACACAGTAGAATTACTGGAAGCTTTAGGAACGAAAGCCAAACTGTGCCTGGGCAACATGAGAGAGTGACCAGAGGGGATGAGCTCACCACAGCTGTCAGTAACTGCAGGGCAGCAGCAAATTAGATGGGGGAACAGCGTGAGTGGCAAACTGGGTTGAGGCAGATTGTGTTAACTGAATGCTTTGTCCTCTTTTCCCTCAGCGCCTGCATTTAAACAGTCACCAAGTCCTACAGACTCAAAGTAGTGTTTCTTAGAAGCCACAGGTCCTAGGCATGAATATCCTGTACATCATCTAATTTGATTTTCACAACTATTCGAAGTTGCACTTTCCCTCTCTTCCTAGAGAGGAAAACTAAGATTCATAAAGAATACTATCAAGCCAGAAGTCGACACAAAATCAGAAATCTCGGACTCCAAATTTCATTCTCTTTCCATGCTACCCACTTAAATCCTCTCTTTTATGTGATTTTTCAAGTCAGTTTCCATACTTCTTTTCATAATACCCAAAAACATACTTTAAAAGGTCTTTTTTTTCAAATCTGTCGTATCATACCATCAGCCCAAATTCCTCTCTCCTCATCCACCCACAGTGGCTTTGTTGAATGTTTTCTAAAGGTTTGGCAAACCCACGGTTAACCCCCTTCCTAAATTTTAGAATTGCCCTGACCGGAAATCGCTGTAGTACCCTGTTCCCGCCCACCCCTTGCTTCATCCTTCCCAAGATGTCGCACCCACCCTTTGGAACGCTTTGGATGTTGATGTGCTTCAAACCCCTGAGGTCTGTTCTGCCACATTCCCTATTTAGTCAGTGTAGCATTGACATTGTCAAAAACACATCTTTCACCTGCCTCCTAAATCAGTGCCTCTAGGGCCCCTGAAATACTGGCAGCCATCTTCTCTCAACTCTTTCCAGCCTGATGCCTGCAACAGAGAGGCTCAGAACTAAACAGACAGTGAGGTGAGGTCTCCAGAGAACTCCATAGCAATTACTACTACAGTGAGAAGGGAACTCATTAATTCAAAATAAAGCAGAGCAGGAACAAAGTCTTGTCAGAATGACTGAAATTTCTGGGGCTGCTGGAGTCAGGAGCTGGTATGTGTGTGGCAGAGGAGTTGGAGAGTAAGAAGATGCAAATGTCAGCAGGACACAACATCAAAGGGATGTGAGACCATGGTCAGATCGCCAAAGGTGCTACAAGAACAAAATGTTCACATAGGTTGGTTGGTTTTTTCTCTTGGGGGTTGTGGAGTAGATGAGTAGATTTATTCATTTTTGTTTAACTTTGAACAGCTGCACAAGTCCTCCACAGGCACTGTGAAAAAATGGAAGCTACATAAAAATAAAATGAAGCAAATGAAAGCCATAATCTGTATATCTAGGTGCAGTCAAGTTGACATTTTAATGTATACTCTCCAAATGTTTTTTCCTACACATCTATAGATGAGAAATTTAAAATTATTTTAAAATCTACATTTGAAGTTGATATTTTGTGATGTCAAATATCTTTTCATAATTTTGTGCTTGGTCATCACAAAGCATGCCCCATCGTTGTATGGATTTCATTCTGGGTTGGACAATTTGTTCACACCTTTTACTAGTCCTCATTTCACACTACTATAAGTAGCAACCATTTGGCTACCTCCTTACTCTCATTTTGTGTGGGTGCCCAGTTACAGAGGAGTTTTGTTGTTACTGGCTTCCGTGTAGGGAGCTGCCTGCCATTTGAGAAGTTGCTTGCAAGTCTCAGCTTCGGAAAATGGATGGTAGTTACTTTTGGAAAGGATTTTTTTTGTTTTTTAAATACTGCACAATGGAAGCTGGCCCTTTAGTGACCAAAAATAAAAACAAAGTCACCAATGTTTTTGTATAGAATTCAGAAGTTACTTTTAATCTTGAATGTAAATGCTGCAGACTTTTGAGTCATAGGTCTGGTAAGGTTACCAGGATGGTTCTAGTTAGACAACAGAAATGTATTTTCAAATACATTCTCTCACTGGTCTGGAGACCGGAAGTCCAAGATGAACATTCTGGCTGAGTTGATTTCTGCTGAGTGTGCTCTTTTCAGTTTGCACTCTGCCTTCTTACTATGTGTCACTGGGCCCTTCCTTGGCTCCCGTGTACAGAGGGAGAGAGGGAAAACTTTGGTGTCTCTTCCTCTAAGGATAGTCACCCTTCTGGATCTCAACCCTACCTGTATGATCTCATTTAACCTTAATTACCTCCCCAGGGTCCCATCTCCAAATATAGTAACACTGGAAGTTAGGGCTTCCACATATAAAATGTAGAGGTGGGGGGACACAAACATTCAGTCATTAGCTTGGCTGTCTATTTCACAGTCTTATTTAAGACAATATTCTTTGAGGAATGTAGTGTTAACTTTATGATGACTTTCTCCAAGTTAGGGAGATTACACCCTGAGAGTGGGCGGAGAGCTCCTAACAAAATTGATAAATGTTCCTCTTACCTATCATACTCAGGTTGAAGGTTATGGTTTTATGGTAGAAGAGATGAATTTATTCTCTCCAAGTCCCCCAGCACCTGAGAATCTGCCAGATGCTTAGCACAGGTTCAGGCTCTAGAGCACCATAGTTAAGAGTCCTGGTTCAAAACTAACTAGATACAAATCAAAGCTCTCCCTCTTGTTTGCTGTCTTGGGAACAGGATTTCATCTGTCTGAGCAGGTTCCCAATCAGTCACATGGACACATGTCAGAGTACCAGTAAGCTGTGGCCAGGCCTGAGGTTGCCAGAACCCCTGTTCATTTGCCTGTGGCTATAAGCAGCCATCTCTGACAATGCAATAACTATCATGCATTTCATAACATAAACAAAATTGGGAAGCACTAATTAAGCCTTAGTTTCTTTATCTGTGAAACTGGGTTTAGGTTGGCCCCCTTTTGTAACCAATTTCCTGTACCTTCTTGGGTAAATGTGGAATCTACTTGGATTTCAGTTTCTGTATCCGGGGAAACAGTGGAGTTAAACCAAACCAAATTACATTAAGGGTCCTTTCCAATTCCACAATTTTGCCACAATCACTCATGATGAGGAGAAAGTTGGCATTGTGTTTCAGTCCAAACATGTCAGAAAGACCTTTATTATGCACACAATAGAGGACAGAAAACAGCCAATGTAATTTTCCCCACACGACTTAGAGGGTTCGCCATTGTGATGGATAAGGAACACAAATACCAATTGCTGCTAACTCTGGTAACAGACACTTTTTGCAACTGTGCAGATCGTTCACCATTCAATCATTTTCTAGCTATCTGCTGGTACCTTATTGTTCATCATGCACTGTTCTCTATCAACATATAGTCCATTTTAAAAATCCAAATTCCCTGCCCCCTGTAGTTTAGAGAAAGCAAGCAATGAACAAATAAACAAGTAAAGGGTGCAGGATGCAGAAAGGGTTATGAAATAAATAAAGCAACCTGAGGGAGGTGGGGGTGGTTGCCAGGAGTTGGAGGCAGGTAGCCAAGGAAAGCTGCTCAGGTGACACTTGAGCAGATGATAAGTAGGTATGAAGGTTAATCAAGGCACTAGGTCCCAGGACTAGTCTTGATGTCTGTAAAGTCAGCCCTTATATTTTAAATGATATTAAGACTATGCACACAAGTGACTATTACATGAGTAAAGTATAAATTACACTAATAAAACAAACATTGACATATGGGCTACCCAGTGAGACTCCCTTATGCCAATGTTTAATTTTTAAATCATTTTATAAAAGTAATTTTGTGGAAAAGTTTAAAGAAAAGGAGAAAAACTAGTCAAGTGTATTGTTAAATGAAAAAAGTAGATGACAACGAAGCCTTCACAATATGTTCCCATTAGTATAAAGACA
>RJWT010047254.1:0-11330 GCA_004365215.1 Cuniculus paca | reverse complement strand
AGAGAAAGCACTTCCTGAACACTACCTCTCTCTAGAGGTAGAGAAACAGATCCCCAATTTCAACTTCAGGCTCCATCTGCAGAGCCATCTCCATGTCACCTGGAAATGCTCCTAGGCCAATTCTTCACGGTTAGCTGTCCTCCCAGCATTCCATTTCCTACTCTGGCCTCTCCACCTTCCAAGGGCTTCATGCTGCTCTCCAGAGGGTTCCCTGATCCTGCAAAGGCCTCTCCTCTGTGAAGTCTTCCTGCCTTGCTTTTACCAGTCTTTCTTCAGGCTAAACCAGCAGTGTACAAAGTGTGCTCTCTGGTCCAGCAGCACTAGCTAGCATCATCTGGGAACTTATGAAAAATGCAATTCTTTGACCTCTACCCAAAAACAGTTCAATCAGAAGCTCCAGAAGAGGAGCAGTGGTCTTGTGTTATCAAGCCTTCCCGATGATGCTCAGGTTAAAGTTGTGAGCACTGAGGGCTCTCAACTCTAATAGGTGCTGATGCTGCTTATCGAGGCACCAAACTGTCAAAACCATTGCTCCAAACTTCTGGTGTGCTTCTGTCCCCGCTGCTCATTGGAGACTCACACACCTTGTGTTGTGAGTAGCTGTGATCGCCACAGAGCACAGCTAAGTGCTGCCTCTACTAGCATCTGCAGATAGTCAACATATATCCCTTGCATTGACTCCAAAATAAAAGTCCATGACGGTTCCGCCATTAAAGAAACAGCCTCCACTTACCAAAGGCCTTTTGCATTGTTAATGATGACTACACTCGATTTTGCAGACTGTGGGCCATGGAGTAACCTCTGGCCAGTGAGATCTGCTTCTGAGCATCAAGTGCCTCTTCGTTGGGTTGCAAAGTAGGAACCAATCGCAGCCTGGAGGGAACATGATGCCCTCATACTCTCTAGCACCATTACTGTACCAGCACCATAATGGTAAGGAAACATTATTTCTATTTTAAATTGTCAATATTAATCTAATGCTTGCAATGAATGGAGTGGTGATGACAAATGAGGTGTTTAATAAAGATGAAGGCTCCGCAGCCTAAGGGAAAAAAACCTTTTGACTTAAAGTTACTGTCTTGATTAAAATTTCCATTTTATTATCCTAATCAGCAATCTTTGTTCAATGTGCTACAGTTTCTATTTTCTCTACTTAGATAGATAATTAACAACACTATAAACATTAAAAATAAAAGTAAAATGTTTATTAAAACTGTTCCGTTCTCCACATTTAACTTATTTGCAGTGAGACTTCATCAGAACACACCCATGGCTCTGGAAAGAATTCCCAGAATCAACCAACCTCTCTCTCGGGAGCCTCACCCTGCATCCAAAGCCCCCTGGGAAGAGACAAGCCCTCCATCCCAGGCATACCTTCCTTTGCTCATCAGCCCTGTCAGTTTCATCCAGCTGCACTTCACTTCATTCAATCAGACATCTCTACTCAGAGCACAAAACTCACTCTTCCCATTATGGCTGGGATGGATGTGAATCACAGATGGGAAACTGAGGCATGGTAGAATACAAAAATGTTCCCAAATAAGTCACACTTGCATCTCTCTTGGATGTGAAAGATTTGCTTAATTACAGGTAGTTAATGGGTAAATAGTTATTAAGGGCACAGCATGTGGGAGGAAACCACAGCTCCACAGAATCTAGGAACTGACTCCAGGCAGAGGACATCATGTCTTGAGCCGCACTGAGAAGATTAAGTCTAATTATTTTTGTAACACAACATTAATCCTTATTCAGACATGGAATCTGACTTTTCTGAGATGTCTGCCCCTGAAACATGGAATACTGCAGCCAAGTGGAAACACTCCCAGCAGTCACCCCAGGACACTCCTGGCCAAGGTCTTCCATCTCCTGCCTTCTCCTTGGCCTCCTGCTCCTGGGGCAGACCAGCATTGCCGCCTTACTCCATCCTCTAAGCAAAGCTGACTGGACACCACAAGTCACCAAGAGTCCAGAGCACTTGTGTGGCCTCCACACCTGCAGAGAACTTTAGATTAAAGCACTTTGATCCATGGCCTCGTTGAGTCCTCCCCAAGATCGAGTGAATTAGGCAGAATTTCCACATTTTACAGATAAGAAAACTGAGGCTCAGTAAGGTTAAGTACCTTGTGCCAATTTAATGAATGATAAGCTAGTGGCAGTCCTTGTCCCAGATGGCAGAGGAGAGGGAACATATGCTCTGGAACATATCTTAGGCCACAAGATTAGAACCACATCTGCAGCAGGAGGTACATCCGTGCCTCGCCTTGTTGCTGCTGGAAGTCCCATGGACAGCCTCTCTGTGTGAGGTGTTCTTTCCATGATGTGCTTTTTAACTCAGAGCACCTTCAGGTATCCTGGAGCCTTCTACGGGCACCAAACAGCTCGTGCCCTGTGACCCCACAAAAGGAACACACTGGAGTTGACAACACTTAGGGAAATGGGAGAAACAGCAATGCACACAGGCCCAGGGGTAAAGGCTATTCATCTCCTGACACCAAAGGAAATGAAATCATTATGTCTGCAGCTACAGAATCCAAAAGGACAAATTTCCTGCCAGGATAATAAATGGTTTCTTTTGTTTTTGCCTTGCCTCCCATCACATGACCCTCCCAGTCATTCCTCATCCAGGTGACTTTGTTGGGTAAATACCCAGAGGTTTCAGTTTCAGCCTTGAGAATGAATTGGGGGAAGGGGTGTCTTCCAGAGCTCTGGTCCCCCTGCCCTGCCCTGCCCTGCCCTGCCCCTTTGTCTTTCCTTCCCCAAACACTTCCCGTGAAAGGAAGCAGTGTTCCCCTTCCTTCTCACCCTCTCTGCAAAGACTTTCATGAAAAGGACCCCATTCCCTATGCTCAGCCAGGAGCAGTTTTTGAAGTAAGTCCACGGAGAAGAGAGAGGAAAGCCATTTTACTACTGAACAGGCATCACACAAGATGTACTTTGGAAACAATAATGAATAGTAAATATGGGCTATAAAGTTCCCAGGGCTGGCAGAGGAGCGCCAGGGCAATGGTCCTGTTGATGTGTGTGGAGGGACCCATGCAGGGGTTGAGAGGTATGGCGAAGACAGCATTATGGGCAACCTGGGTTCCACTGGGCTGCACTAACATTCCCCCAAATGGGGCCTTGGAGCCCTGCCCTGGCAGATGGCAATGTGCAAGCAATGAACCACTTCATAATGGGCTTCTGTTCGGCCACAACATTGAGCACTCGACTTCGGAAATGGGTTTGTATTTGCAAAGAGAAATTGCTGTTGGCTTAACACTCAGCAGGAGCCCTGGTGCCTGATGAACAGACCCAGGGAAAATCTGATGACTGCCCTTGCTCTCTCTCCACAGGCCTATAGGAAGAGGAGCTACCCAAAGGATGCCACACCATCCTGACGGGAGAACAAAGCCATGGCCACAGCAATACTCAGAGCAATGACCACGAGACCTATTTTCTCTGACCTGGGCACAATCCTCCCTGTCTCATGTGAGTGTGTGTGTGTAAGTGAGGCGCAGATAGAGTGAGCAGTTCTAGTTACCTCACAGAGGCCAGGGGCTTTCTCTGTGAATAGAAGAATGAGTTTGCTACATGCTCCCAGTGAAAAACTGTGACATGTAAGTGCTTTTGGGGAAAACAGTGAATAAAGACTGATCAGAATCTTGACAGGAAAAATGAAACTATGCCTCCTAAAGAGGCAGCATGAGCACATACATGACTTCCATTGCCTGGGGTTTGCTGAGCTGTCTCCCCAGACAAGGATTCTTGTCTGCAAGAGGCAGAAAACGGCCCTATGGGCTTTTCTCTTCCTGTCTGTGACTCCTGGTCCCTGACCACAGCAGATGGTCATGGATGCCACATCTCCACCCCAAGTGTCACCCTTCTAGCCTCTGTACCTGCACTTTTTTCACTTGTGCCTGTCATAGCTTTTGCCCCCAGCTTTGTAAATTACTATTTATAGATCTGTCTTCACTAAATGTGTTTCTCTCTGGCACACATCCTGTCTTGTTTAAAATCTCTGCATCTGTAACAAAATGGATGTGCGATGGGTGGATGGGTGGATGGATGAATGGATGGACAAATGAGAGGATGGCTAGGCAGGTAGATGAGTAGATGGCTGTGTGGATGGATGTGCCAGATTACCCAAGGCATATTATCTTCATCAACCCCACATCTAAGGGAAGAAATTAAATCAACAGTTACTAAACATTATTCTGCACTGGATACTATTCTAGATGAACTCTAAACCCTATTCAACTCACAAAATAAGTCTCTTTTTTGACATTTTATCCATGAAAACTAAGGATCCTAAGGTAACCACTGCACTTAGAACCCAAAGCCAATCTGTGGAATACTCCATATCCAGCATTTAAGTGGATCACACTGTCATCCATCTTTCAGATCATGAGTACAGCAAACATTTGTTGAGCACCTGCTGGGCACCAGGCGTGGTGCCACACATTGAAATACAAAGACAAATCTGAAGTGGATTTGGATAGAGTTCTTGGGTAATTAGAGAAAAACCCAAGGCCTCTAATGACTCTACAGCCAGGAAAAAGCTGATCACATTAAAACATAGGCAACCTGGTGAAGACTCATGGCTATAGCAGAAGGAGGAGGCAGGCAAATCCTCTTTTTAAAAAGCAACAATAAATCTGGACATAAGTGACAAAAAAAAATTCTCAGAACCCTGGGAACTGACCTAAAACATTCATCAATCTGAGAAGCATGTGTGTTTCAAAAACTGAACTTTGCCTAAGAACCATGGGTGCAGTGTCATTCCTGATTGAGGGTGCACCCTCCTCCCCTCCCACTCTCAATCTCTGCCTACAGAAGGTTCTTCCAGGAGAGGAAACAACACAAAAGCCACTAGAGCTGCGGAGTCAAAGGTGCCTCACTCAAGCTGGGATGACTGATGATGTTCATGGTCAGCTGCATTGTCAATCAGTCAAAGCGACGAACTGAGCAGTGGGAGTTGTGGCACGGTCAGACAAGCATATTCCCAACTGAGGTTGGGTGCATAACCAGTGAAGTCCAAGAAGATGCAAGATATCTACACAATTCTAGCCAGCCTTAAGCCCGATGTTGCTCAAAGGGAAAGTCCAACTTCTCACTGGAAAACCAAAGTCAAACCTTTGGGGATGTAAATTTGAATGTGCTTCCCATTTACACATGACTCATCAGTAGAGAATGGAAAGCTCAAAGGGGTTTGAACTCAAACTCTTCCTCATCACTGGCTGACTTCCAACCTACACACAGAGAGGCTACATCTAGAAAGCAAGACAGAATGTCCAAAGGCCCATGTGTTAGTGGCCAGCTTAGAGCTACTGGGAAATGGCGGAAACTTTAAGAGGTGAGGCCTAGGGTAAGATCTTCCAGTTCCCAGGGGTGCAACCTTGAAAGGCATAGCAGGATGCCACCAACATCCTTTCTTTTGCTCCCCAGCCTTGAGGGCAGCAGTTTTGCTACTCCATGTTCTCCAACCATGATGCACTGCCCCCAACACAGGCCTAAAACCAAGGCAACCAGCCGATCACGGACTGAAACCTGAAACTATCAACCCAAATAAGTCTTTTCTCTTTATAAGTTGATTTATCACTGGTATCTGTTACAGTAACAGGAACCTAACACAAAGATTTAAATATAAAAAAACAATTAAAACTACATGAAAACTATGGCAACAAATCAGTGACCGCACACATCAGTGACTAAATACATATCACAGATTAGCCCAGACCAGTTATAAAACAAACAAAATAGTAATGTGCAGTGTCTGGGAGGAGGTGGGAAGTGGATAATGAAGCACTCAAAGCTGTTACAGTAGATTATCTAAAGCATCTCATTTTTAACAAAAAGTTATGATACATCCTAAGAAATAGGAAAATGTGCCCCTGACAGAAACAGCTAACAGAGGCAGTCTCTGAGTGTCCAGATGTTGGATTCAGCAAAGACTTCAAAATAGTGACCATAAATATGTTTGAAGTCTAAAAGAAAATATGGTTAAGTAACCAGGGGAAAATGACAACAATGAGCAAATAGATGACTTCTCTAAGGAGACAGAATTTTTTTTTTAAATCTGAAACAGAAATTCTGGAATCAAAGAGTAAAAGTAACCAAAATGAAAATTCACTAAAGGAGCTCAACAGAAGATTCATGATGGAAAGAGTAAAAATTAGTGAACTTGAAGAAAGATCAGTGGAAATTTTTATATCTGAAGACCAGAGAAAAAGGATTAATGTAAAATACAACAGAACCTTAGAAATCCACTTATTAACATCAAGCACAGAAATATAAATGTGGTAAAAATTATAAGAGGCAAAAGAAAAGGAACAGAAAATAATTCATTTTGAAAATAGTTCAAAAGTTTTCATATTTGATGGAAAACACCAATGTACTCACATCCAAGAAGCCTGATGAACCCTAAATGAGCTAAATACAAGAGCCACACTGAATATATCATCTTCAAACTGTTAAAGAGACAATGAGAGCAATTTGAATGCAGCAAGAGAAACATGATCATCACATTCAAAGGACCATCAAGACGGCTAACATCTAACTCCTTTTCTGAAACGAGGGAGGTCCAAAGCCTGCAGAAGTATGTTCAGAGTGCTAAAGAAAACAACGATGAACTGAGACTTCTATACCCAGCAAAAGTCTCCTATAAAAATGAGGGCAAAATAAAGACACTCCCACATAACCAAACTGAGAGAATCTGTCACTAACAAATCTGCTTAAAATACAAAAAATACCACAGAATGCCTCACAGGATAGAAATAAATGAAACAAGAAGGTAACTTGAAAACACAGGAAGAGAGCTGGGTGGGGTGGCACATAATCCCAGCACTAGGGAGGCTGAAGCAGGAGGACTGACGTGAATTCTAGGCTGACCTGGGCTACATAGTGAGTTCAAGGTCAACCTGAACTGCATAGGGAGATTCTGTTTCAAAAAACCGAAAAAGAAAAAAAACAGAGAGAAAAAAGAAAAGGAAAAAGAAACCACAGGAAGAAATGAAAAGCATGAGAAATGATAAATGTTCAGATTAACATAAAGGTCTTTGTCTTCTCTTGACTTCATTAGAAGATATAAGATTATATAATGTGACAATTACGACACTTTATTGCCAAGCTTATAACACACACATAGAGGAAGGGTCAGGGCATATTTCCCAGGAGAGAAATTATTTCAGCCAGGCCATATAAGATGTGTGGGGCATTAAAATGGAAGACACCAGACAGAGAGAACTGAACAGCTACAGGTATGGAAATAGGAAAGATGTATTTGAGAAAAAGCAAGTTGTGTGACTCAAGGCCTGGAGGATAAGGCTGGAAATGTCAGCTACAGGTGACTAAGGAGGCCATGGGAAGCCATGCTAAGGAAACAGGACCAAGGTTTTGCCAAAAGTGAAGCTAGAGGGCGGGCGTTTTGAGTTTTGCTTTTTAATTAAGGGAATTAATCTTTCTAAGTGTTGACTCAGGAAGTGTCTCCTGGCTGCAAACAAAGAAAGGCACAGGCCTGAAGATAGAATAGGCATCGGATGGGCAGGCTGCTGAAGGCAGAGCCTAGAGGAGGGAGCTGCCATGAGGAGGACCTCTTAGACTGCTCAGGCTGGTAGCACAAAATGCCATAGACTGAGAAGCTTCTAAACAAAATTTTTTCCTCACAGTTCTGGAGGCTGAAAGTAGAAGATGAAGGTGAAGGTGTCAGCATATTTGGAGACTGTGAACTACTTTCTAGTTCCCACACAGCACCTTCTCACTAATGTCCTCATTTGGTGGAAGGGACAGAGGGGCTTTCTGGAATCTCATTTATAAGGGCACTAGTCACATTCATGAAGGTTCTGTCCTTACAAACTAATCACCAAACAAAGGGCCCCACATCCTAATGCCATCTTCTTTTCAGATCAGGATTTTAATACTTGAATATTGGGGGATGATAGTCAGACCACAGCACCACTGTAATGATTGCTGGTGATGTCTACAAAGTCCAGTTGCTTTTATTTTCTCTCCAGTTGTCTGAGTCCTTGTGGGTGAATGCAACCAGGTAAAAACCGATAAGGAAAACTATGTGGCAACCAAAAACTCTCATATATAAATAAAGAAATTAGAGAATTTAAATCAACTCATACAGTGACAGACACTCTGCTAATCACCTCAAATTCCCTCAGTTAAGCTTGAGAAGGTGGTCTTATTAAAACTATCTTACCAAGGAAGAAACTGAAGGCACTTTCACCTAAGGCCACACAGAGAGCACCCTAGAGCAGAATTCAAAAGTTTCTAGGTCCTATCCAACGGCCACACGCTTCCATAGTTTCGGTCAGTAGTTTCAGATGACAGGATGCCCACTCTGGAGAGTTGCATTAACCCAACAAATCAGAAAATAAGCAGAGGAGGACTTTTTAAATTAAGTCACCCTTGTCTCCTTTCAGGAATTCCCATTCTTCTGTCCTATTCATGGGAAGATTCCCCAGAAAGCAAAATACCTGGACTCGGTGCTGCTTACTGGTAAGTAAACTCAGCACCTATCACCTGTCCCTCTCCCTGAGTGCCACACCCATGTGCCTCTAGGGGACAAATAGAAGAAAAGCAACCTGAATAGTAGGTGAAACAATGTTCCTGTACAGAAAACCCTGCTGTCTAAGGAAGGACAGGAACAACAGCTAACGGGCCTTTCGGAGATGTTCTAGCTACTGCCTGGCCCAACGCTGTTCCTATAAACTGTGAAAAGCCCCACAGAGGAGCGGGGTGGGCGTCACCAGTCATACAGCGGCATAATTCCTGGCCTCTCCTGCCATGGTGCAGGGAGATGCAGCTGGAGGTGAGGGCTCCAAGTGGCTGGAAGACCTAAGAAGGGGTCCATGCATAGCAAGCAGCCCCAAGACAGGGCAGAATATCCCAGCACAATACCCACCCTTCTCAATAACACCTGCACCCCGATGCTATTGTCTGATGATTCTCACTACAGTAATAAGCCCATACAGAGGTTAGCAAGAGGGTGATTCTCAGGCTGGGCTTCTAAATCTCGCTCTGTGCTGCAAGACTTCACAGAGGACTCTTAAAAGGAAGAACTGTCACATCTGTCACTGGAGGAGATGCCAACGAGCAGTTAGGGACCTCTCATTTATGATGTATACATTTCTGTGCACTGTGAAACAGCACCCAGATTGCAACGGCTTCACCAACTTCATAAAATACATTTTATTGGTACTGTTATGGTTCTGACTCAAACAACTTCATAAAATTTCCCTTCTTATGAAGTAGGTGCTCTTACACACTCACTCTTTGGAAACACAGACGCTTAATTACCAAGGCCTACTTAATTAAGAATGAACACTGAGAAAGCATTTGTGAAGATTAAGGCATACATAAGCTAACTGTGGTACTTCAATTTTGACTTTCTAATGTATCTAAGAAGCAACTTGATTTTATTTGGTCAGTACAGCGATGTAAAAGGAAAACTAATTGCTTATTTGTCAACATTTTAAAATTAAGGATTTTTACCCAGTGAAAATCTCAAGATGAGGCAATGCCCATGTAACTAAATGAGTTGGTGGCCCTGCTTCAGATCAGTCATTAACACTCACACCATCCACTACAAGCAATGCCCTGCACTGGGCATCATGGGGAAACCAGTAAGGCAGGCCTGGCTCATATGCCTCAGTGGCTTTGTTGCCTGGGGAGCCAAATACACAGAAACAAGCAATTCGAAGAGGAGTGTGGTTGGCATGAAACAAGGTGCCAAGTGGAGGAGTGTGGGAGAAAGAGATCTCTTATTGAGAAGCAGGGGAATTATGTGGTTCAATGACACAATGTCAGCTCCCTGCTACTGCTCTAGAACCTAAGGGCGGAATGCTCCAGGGTCCCTAAGAGGATTTCAATCCTAGTTCATCCTAAGCTCATCCTCAACAAGGTGTATCTAGGCTTTCATTTGCTTTTACTATTAAACAAAGGCTACCCCTGAGACATAAAGTAGAATCACCTAGAAGAGGTTTCCATTCCTTCCACAAATAGGTCCTATCACCTATGGAGCTGGGCTTCCTCTCTGGCAAGTGCCTAGTCATGGACATGGAAAATACTCCCCAGCTAGCTCTGAGGTCCTTCCCCCATTTCCCACCAATACTACCCTGTGCCAGATTCCATTCCATACCAATGCTTTGCTCTCCTCCTACTCAGGGGGAGCCTGGCAGGAGGTCAAGCCGCTGTCTGGGGCCCAGGCTGGGTGGCTCTGGCTTGTTGGCCAGATTATGATATAGCAGGGGCTCCTGGGTGCCCAAGAGCAGAGGTGATGTCCATAGATATGCCTGTTCTCTGTCTTCTAACGTAAGACTGCTTAGCTCCTGATAGTGCCCTTCCCCAGACTCACTCTCCCGGTCCTACCTCATGGAAGAGGCTGAACCACCAACACAGTCAAAACCACCAATGCCAAGAGAACAGTCCAGAAGACCAGGTGATACTCAGATTAATCATGCTTTCAGCTTTGTGGGAATAGGCACCCCAGTGAAAAGCATGATAAGGCCAAGGATGTGTCCACCAAGCACTGATACCATGAACGGAATCAGGAGGCAGAGACACAAGAAAGGACAAGTGCAGTCTTTGACCTAAACAATCATTTTCACAGCCTGACCAAGTGGATTTGCCTGTTAACCTCTCTGTATCAGTAAAAAAGGAATGCATATTGAGAATCAAATGAGACAACATATTCAAAGTACCGAATACAATGCCTGGCACATAGTAAGCACTCTACATATTAGTTTTTTTCTACCTGAATATTAATTGATGAATTTTTAATGAATTCATATAGAGTAGAAAAGAAGTAATTTACTTGGACATGTCCAAGATTATTACTAATCAAAGTATTTTGTTCTTATTGTTTTTATTAGAATCTTCCCAGGAGTAGAATGAACATCTACCTCTATTTTCTATCTTCAAGGTTGAATGCAGGAAATTTGTCAGCTTTCTGAATATTCTCGTGTAATTAGGGTACACTGCCTCCAGACGGCAATCCTTTGGGCTCATCATCAAACTGGAAGACATGATTTGTCTTTGATCCAGCGGCAACCACAAATTTTCCAAATATTAATTTTCAAAGAGTGAGAAAAGCTACTCGTGAGTGATTATAGGATTTTATCATGTGAAGGATTTTTTAAAGGAGGATGCTAAGCATTTACTCTCCATGACTTTTGAACATACCCTGAGGGAATGTGGTTTTAAATTTGTGCAGAATAGGTGACAGACACTAAAAAGAACTGATTGACCACCAAGATGATAAAATTTTAGTATAAACTGCTAGGAGAATCTGCGGAGAAAATATAGGAAGGTGTCCACGAGAGCCAAAATAAGCCCAGGAAACCATA
>RJWT010047253.1:0-11333 GCA_004365215.1 Cuniculus paca | reverse complement strand
GAAACATGTCTAACCTATATTAAGAGATTAATCCCATGAACTCATGGTTGTTCGTGGTTCAGCCACCAAAACTTAGTTTTAGTTTCCATAATTGTCATTCTTTTTTCTCTGGGCCTATGCATTTCTATGCCCTCTGTTTACCAGGTTGCTCCTTTCCCCCCTTATCTAACTCTTCCACATCTTTTAAGGAGTTAGTTGAGTACTGTATTCTCAAACCTTGATGTGAATACAGATCACCCAAATGGAAATCTATCTGTCTGCATTTCTGATATACCTAGAATTCATGCTTGTGCTGAGAGCCCATGGACTACAAGGGTGACTAGAAATGAAGGGCTAGTCAGTGATTCTCAACCATGTATCATAATGGAGTCACATGGGAAACTTATAAACCTCTCCCTCTCCTTCCAACACTGCTACACACAGATGAATCAAATTCAAAGTCATGAGAGTGAGACTGTATCAGTATATTTTCCAGCTCTCCAGGTAATTCCAATGTGCAGAAAGGTTGCAAACCTATGGAGTCTCTAAGATGCCTTCTGACTCAGAAACCTACCCTCGCATGTACAGAGCTTTCGAAAAAAGGGCATCACTAATTCTGCTATGTATACCAGGGGTTTGTCACTCAGAGATACAAACCATGGATTCTAGGAATAATAGGAGATATCCCAGTTCTGCTGTTTGAGCTTGGGTAAGTTGTTTTGCTCCTTTCAGTTTCAATATCTTCATCTCTAATATAAAAATCATATCTGACATTTCCACTGTTTGTCTAATGAAAGATGTAGAAAGGTGAATTTTGTGAACAGCCAATTATTTGAGGGTGCTATGATATTAAATATGAGATTTTGCAGCATGATGGTAGCTTTAAAAAAAAAGCAAAGGTGCTGGTTAGTTCTCTTGCTTTTCTCCAGAACAGCATCCACATGGAAAATAAGAACAACCACTCAGGAAGCCTGGATCCATTCAAGCATCATCAGGGGAACCTTTTCCACAAGTTAATTTCCTCTTCTTCCTTCAGTTTCCAAAGCTACCCTGGTGGAAGCCAATGCTTTACTTTATGAAATGTTTGCCCAAGACAATAGATAGTAATTCCAAGTAGCATTTCAAGAGACCAAGCCCATGCCTACCCCCATCACCCTTTTGCATAATACGTAAAGTTGATATGTTCACTAAGGGTATTACTCTATCTTCATTTGCTAGCAGTGGATTCCAGTTTTGATTGCCTTACATGAATCAAACACTTTCTTAGTGAAAGCAGCAAAGACAATGAAATCATTAGATGGTCCCACCTAACTAGCAAAGCATGAGTACAGCCGCCTCTTGGTATTTGAGGAAGGACTCAAGGAGCCAGTAAGGCCAGGTTTCCACTACTACTGAGGCATGTCACTGAGAAGTAACATTTTCTCTACTCTTTTTATATGAATCTTTACCCATACCAAATATGAGAACAGGCCTCAAGTCTGCCCTCCCCCAACATTGGCTGAAAAGACTTGAAAATGGGAGCTATGGAGAATTTTACTATAAATTCAGATCTGTCAAAGCTGTCAATGATGGATGAAAATCCTGCCCTCAGATATTCTTGCTTAAACCCACTCTCAGATCACTCTGTTCTGTTGACTTGCTCTCAGTTTTCCATGAATCTACTGACATGTATATGCCTCTCCCCTGATGGCTTTCTCACATTAGTAAGTCATCTTACTTCTCTCACATTTGTCGAATTGAAAAATATTTTCCCTAGAAATGATATAAGTTCTAGCTGAACTCAGCAATACTATTAATACAACTAGTTCAGTCAATAGATGCAAAATGCTTAGAATGCAGATACTCCTGGAATTAAGGTGGGCTGTGTCACAAGATGTTTCTTGCAAGTTGAAAATACTCTAAATAAATGCATCTAGTTCACCTAACCCACTGAACATAACTCAGAAACACAGTACACCAAAGATTACCTCTTATTTTCCCTTGTGATTGCATGGCTGACTGAGTGGTTACTCGTGCCAATGCTCAGTATTGTGAGTGTTACACAGCATATTGCTAGCCCAGGAAGGGATCAAAATTCAAAGTATACTTTCTACTGAATGTAAATTGCTATCACATCACTATAAAGTCAAAGATATCCTAAGTCAAACCATTGGAAGTTGGGAACCATCTGTAGTGACTTGCACATGGTGTGTGCTCATCAAATGTTTGGCAATAATAGAATCATTATCATTGGTATTAATAAGAGAGGACCAGCTATAGTGCACTGTAAATAGGCTTCCATGGATGCACTGCATTTTAGATACCTTTCTTCTAATAACTGAATACCTTCTAAACATTATACTAAGCACTTGCTTTACCTCAGTTAATTCCCACAACCCCCCTAAAAGGAAGACACTATTATTCCTCATTTAAACAATAAAGAAACCAAATCTCAGCATGTTTAGGAACCTATTCAGGGTTTAATTTAGCTAATAAATCCCAGATGTAGGATTTCATACATGACTGGTCTGTCCTTAAGCCTGGTCTTGTAGCCATGATATTCAAGTTCCTAATAGACAATGTTTGGTCTTCTCTGTTCATTTTTGCCACTCTCAGCATCCACCTAAAGGAAGCAAATGACTATAGTAGTGGCAAAGAGAGAAGGTGATTTTAGAAAAGTCAGAAGAGACTGTTTGTCTCCACTCAAGACAGAGTTTGGGGAGGTGGATTATGACTTTTCTCAGCAGAATAAGAAGAAATTGAGCCTCACACTTTTCATCCTTAAGTATTCTTGAAAGTTTTCCTTGCTCAACATTATCAGTGCTCTAAATTCCAAGACAGCACTGATACACACTCTCTTCTCGAAGTCCTTTAGTTATTAATGAAATCATACATTTCTATTGATTTTATTTGTTTTTCTCTCATGCAATGTGTTTTATGTAATGAATATCCCAAGGATCTAAGGTGCAAATATCTCCTCTGGTTGACTCTTCTTCCCATAATCCTATCCTAAAGCACCACAATTAACGATGAGGATATTATACAAAGTTAATGCTCTTTGCTTATTAAATGTAGGTCCAAAATTGAGCCTGTAATCTTAACGATTTACACTGAAATAGAAGTGTTTTATTCTGCATCTAGTTTGAACCTGCAAAGTAGTTGAACCTTATGAGGGGCATAGCCATGGAGACAACACTGCAGCAAGGAAATTACACTGTCTTTGACCTCACAGAAAACAGTGCTTGAGTCTTAGCTCTGCTACTTACTAGCTCTTTAACTCAGGCAAGATAGTCAACATCCCCAAGAATTCCTTCATCTGGAACACTACATGAAGGACAACAATCAATTCATCTTATATAATTAAAATGCTTAGCACAGAGTAAGTGTTCAAGAATGGTAAGAAATACCAGGCTGGGAAAACTCAATAAACCCACCCCAGTAGTAATGGATATGCTCAGCACACAGGTCTTAGTTTCTAATATCATCCTTCATCAAAAGGAACAGGGATCCCTGGGAGAGAGCTGATTTGGGGATAGGTGTAGGAAGTATACACAATGAATTTGGAGTATCTTTTTTTTATGTCAAAAATGAAAGAAGTAGCTCAGAAAAACAATAATGAGGGTGTACAAATGGGATCCAATTGACTAAACTCTCAAAAGCCAAAACCAGAACAATTTGAGCAACAAAATAAAGTAACATCAGATTACTACTCAGTGTGAAAATAAATACCTATGGCTCCACCAGATTTAAATAAATGGTTCAATAAATAAATGAAGGATAATAAGTTAATCTCCTATATAGAAAAATTCCA
Organism: Cuniculus paca; assembly: GCA_004365215.1. Classification (NCBI taxonomy): domain Eukaryota; kingdom Metazoa; phylum Chordata; class Mammalia; order Rodentia; family Cuniculidae; genus Cuniculus; species Cuniculus paca. The sequence continues at coordinate 7,564 of RJWT010047253.1, read as the reverse complement.
AAACTTTAGATAGATACCCTCTCTCATAAAGATGACACAGGGCCTGTCACTTTTTAAACATACATAATGACTCTCCCAAAGTATCAATGGGGATGCAACAAAAGTAACTTGTTGCTAGTGTGATGGTGCATGTTGGCAATCTCAACATTTGGGCAGGCTGAGGCAGAAAGACCACAAGTCAGAGCCCAGCCTGTGCAATTTATGCACTTTACAAGACCTTAATATGTATTAGATAGATAGATAGATAGATAGATAGCTCAGTTCAGAGACTCTGGGTTAAATTGCCAGTACAAAAATAAAGTAACTTGTTAAAGAAGAGAAATCTGATGGACATTTAAATTGAGACATGAGATTGAGATTAAGGCCAATAGTATCAAGTCATGTTGGCACTATATACTCTCAATAGGATGTGATGAAAAGGTACTGGCTATCTTCCTCCCCCAAACTCACAAATTCTGCTTAACCCATCAGACAAACTCAAACTGAAGAGAATTTATGTGAAACCTGAAATACCTCCTCAAAACTGTCAAGGTTATCAAAAACAAGGAAGGTTTAGAAAGCTAACAGCCAAGATGAGTGTAAGAGTCATTATGTTATGGTTTGTGTCTGGATGTCTCCCCAAAGCCTCATGCAGGTAGCCTGCTTGCAATACAAGGGAGGGAAAGAGGCTTGTTCTCTTCTTTTGCTCTTACAGTTGTTGGTGTCTTTCACCACCATGAATGGTTGCTTCTTTGCCATGCACTACCCTGCCTCAGAGTCAGTGGATTATGGACTGAAATCTCCACAAACTGTGAGCTAAATAAGTCTTTCCTCCCTTAATTGTGGGTATCAGGTATTTTGTCCCAGCAATAAGAGATAAGTAACTAAGACACATGACAAGTAAAGGTATATCCTGAGTGGGATCCTGGGACAGAAAACAAACATAAGGAAAAATAACTAAAAGAGCTCAGTAAGGTATGGACTTTAGTTTAATGTATTACTATGTGACAAATGTATCACAGTGATGTTAATAGTAGGAGAGATTGAGTAGGAGTTGCATAAGAACTTTTTGTAATATTCTTGCCACTTCTTTATAAATATAAAACGTTTATAATATTAAAAATTCATTCTTTTAAAATCAATGTATCCTTGCTCAAGGTCAAACTCTGAACCACATGCAATGGCAGATACCTGTAATCCCAGCACTCTGAGAGGCTGAGTCAGGAGAATCATAAAATCAGGCACTGGGCAACTCTGGAACTTATTGAGACCCTGTCTCAAAAAAAAAAAAAAGAAAAAAAAAGAAAAAAGAAATGGATGCCTGGCATGTAGCTCAGTGCAAAGGAAAGGCTCAGGGTTAGGACTACAAAAATAAAAAGTCAAACTTGGAGCTATATATTTCTAACTATAAAGCCTCATAATAGAAAGAAAAAAGTGAAGAGGATTACATTGCATATTTGATAAAGGATTTCCTGTGCATTTAGGATCTTAGAGTGTGTAGTAATCCAAATTAATTGCCTTCTAAAACATCTCATTAAATAAGTTTGGCGGGATGATTAATCAAATAGCATCCTAGAACTCATGGTAATTCCTTCTGGTGAAATTCTAACTAGAATAAAGAATCAACCCTAAAAAAAACCTACTTTAACAGAATCAGAGACTTTTTTATAAAATATTATGGCTAAGAATGCAAGACCAATCATTCTGAGAAAGTTCTTTTGTGCAAATGTGCCAATGCAATATTAAGGATCAGGGAAACCTAATCCCCAAGGTATAAAAAGTGAATATTCAATTCAAGGTCAGCATGTTCATCACATGATACCTACAATGCCCTGCAGAGAAGGCATGTTTCAAATGGAAAGTCCTGAATACATGCACTTCTTGGTTACTTAATGAGGTCAATGTGCAGAGGAAAGCAAAAAGCAAGTGTCATGCAATTCCTTGCTGACTTGTATTTAAAAAGTAATGTGAAAAATTCTGGCAATAATGATGGCTTAAAATACTCTACAAAACCCAGGGATTCATCTTCTACTGGTCAATGTGACAGTTTAAATACAAGTCCACAAACTCTGTGACAGTCCTCCTACCCAAAGGTAGGTCTATGTCTCTGTGCTTGAAACTAGGAAGCTGTCTGTGTCTGGTCCAACCAATAGCATGCAGAAATGATGCATACTGTAGAGCCTCAGTCTCAGAAGTCCTGGCACCTCTGCCTTGCTCATGGGAATATTTATCTTGAAACTGACAGCATATATGGTATATGTATCTGCTCAAGCACTACTATTGGTCTAGCTCGAGTCACTGTTTGGCCAAAACTACTTGACAAAATCTCAGACAGACCAACTTAGCCCCCACGAAATACCTGAGAGATGATAAAATTACATTACTACAGCTTTGAACCACTAAATTTTGAGATAAGGCATAACGAAGCAATGGCTAATTGAAATACTTGCTTTATAGTTATTTAAAAAAGAGTTGGGTTAATATGAAGAGTCTATAAAAGATAATAATTAATTGAATGTGTTGCATCAAATCTGGCCATAGAATCATAAATATAAAAATTTTTATTAATGTAAGTGTTATGGTTTGTGCCTAGATGTCCCCCCAAAGTCTCATGCAGTCATGGGGGTGCTTCTCAGGGGTGGCTGGATCTAGAGTGTGTGGTGTTAGAATCAAGGATGCATGATTACTAAATCAGTCCACTGATGGGTTTGGCATAGTTCTGGCTAGGATTAAGAGTATGAGTGTTATACCAACCCTATGGTTGGTAGCCCACATAAAACACAAGGAATAGAAAGAGGGCTCATGTCCTCTCTCCTCCATGCTTTCCATGGGTTATTTCTCATCTATAATGCCCCTTTGCCATGCCACCCTGCCTTGGAGCCAGCAACTATGGACTTAAACCTTTACAAAATGTGAGCCAAATAAACATTTTTTTCCTTTAACTTTGGGTGTCAGGTATTTTGCCTCAACAACAAGAATAGTAACTAAGGCAGGTAATAGTGCTTTAGTTTAATACTATAATTATTTCTTCATTATCCAAAGCCTCTGCCTTAATTTAGAAAATATTTATTAAGACTTTACTACATGACAGGCACTACATGACAGGCATTAGAAATTCAATAGTATCAAAGGCAAATGTATACCTAGCATCATGAGCTCACACTTAAGTGGGAAAAACAGATAAAAATATGTAAATATACAAAGTAAATGATTACCAGCTATGATAAGTGTTATAAAGGAAATTCATGAGGTGCTTGGGAAAATCTTACTTTTGAAGGGTGTTTAAGAATGGTCACTTTGAAGAGATAGCATTTATGATAAAACAGAAAATCAATGACCAGTCCTTTGAAAGGCAGGAAAAAAGAAAATTTATAGAGGAGGAACAAGATGGCCAAAGGCGCTGGTGTACAAAGATGACAGGATCAGAATAAAAGTCAGTGTAGCTGGAGTTGAGTGTGGAACAAAAATTCATAAGACACGGCTAGTGTTCCACCAAAGGATGTGTGTTCTGTGTTATAGAGTTGATTCAGGGAAGTGGCATTCCAGAAAGAGGTTGAATTACCTACTCCATCCCTTTGCCTGTATACATAGTCTTATGACTGAATATTGGTCAATAAAATGTGGGCAGAAGTGCTGCCACTGGAGTAGCCTTATAAATACTCTATCTTCTGTGCTTAAGTGCAACAAGACACTGATACCTAGAGGTTTCCTAGACACTATATGTGAAAAATCTCACCATTAGTCTGAATCCTGAATGACTGCACAGAGCAGAGGCCCATGTACACTCCCTCTTTCTACTACTGGACCTACCTGAGTGGGAAGTAATCCTCACCTGCTGTTATGCCATGAGATTTTAGGGTTTAACTGCTGCATCAGTTATTAAAACAAGACAGTGATATAGAATTAACAGTAAGAGTTCATTCAAAATAGCAAGTAATTTGATTTTTATTCTAAGAGCATTGGAAATCTATTATTGTATGTAGGGAAGCCAGCTGATCTGATTTATAATGTCTCTATTCTCTGTAGATTGGATTTGAAGGCAAAAGAGTAGAAGCATTATGCTGAGTTATTAGTACAAAGATTCATATGAAGTAAAGAAATGGAAGTTCTATGTGCTGTCATCTGGGAATGCTCAGCTTTGTCAAGAAAAGCAAAGTTGAGCAGCAGCTGCTCTGAGCCTGGCCTGAGTTGAGTGTGTGACCAGCAAGTTCTGCCTGGCCATGCAGCTTAGGACTTCACCAAGAGACTGGTAGGAGTTTGTGTCCATCCCCCATTGGCCACAGACGTTCAGGGCATCCTCAGGGCCCTGCCTACCTGTGCCCCGCCCATTCACCAGGAGCAGCGTGGTGGCGGCTGCCCCAGACCCGGCTTGGAACCAGGGTGAGCACAGCGAACACCACCAAGCTGTGCACCTTGGGATCGGGTGACCAGACCCATAGAAATCTGTGCCCAGCCCCGATCAGCCATGGACTTTCAGGGCATCACTGAGGTCCTGCCTGCCAGCACCCCACCCATTCAACTTGAGCAGCTGCTCTGGGCCCAGCTTGGGTTGGGGGTGCGGCCAGCGAATTCCACCTAGCCATTCAGCTTGGGACTTTACCAGGAGCCAGTGGGGGTTTCTGTCTGTCCCCCATTGGCCTAGGCCATTTCGGCATCTCTGGGGTCCTGCCTAGGCCCCAGCCATTCACCCAGAGCAGCCTGGCAGCTGCTTCTCTGGGCCTTGCTTATGTTGGGGGTGCATACAGTGAATTCCACCTGGCTGTGCAGCTTGGGAACTTGCCAACAGACAGGAGTCTGCACCCCTTCACCATTGGCACAGGAAGTTCAGAGCTTCCCTGGCATCCTGCCTGGGCTCCACCCAGACACCACCCAGCAACAGAACAGCCACAGTGGTAGGCTTGGGTGGAGCTGAAGGTGTGTATTGCGAGTATCACCTAGCCTTGGCACCTCAACTGTGCACGCTGGATTCACCTCCCACAGTGGAATACAAGAAAATGACAAAATGAAAGAGCAAAATGCAATCTTGCACCTTCAGTCCTTCCCAAACAAACCAAAGAGACACAGACACAGAAGAAAATATGAGCCACACACCTGAAACTTTGGAAATGGTAGCAAATGAAGTAAAGAAACAACTCTATGAGACTTTAAAGGAACTGAGGTCAGAAGTGATTTCCCAGGTAAAACAAGAGATGATAAATGTAATGAAAGAAATGCTAAGCACATCTAAAGAAGATATTGTTGGAAAAATAGAGGAACACTGCAAAAGGATGGAAACCTTCAATGAAGAAAACAAGAAAGAATTAGAATGCATGAAACAGATTCAAAGAGATAGCCAGGAAATCAAGAATGCCATTGAAAGCTGGCAAAGCTGCCTCAATGAATGTGAAAATAGAATTTCTAATCTCAAAGACATAATTGCAGACAGTGAGGAAGAAAGAAAACATCTTTTAAAAATAACAAGGTATCAGGAAATAGCAATTCAGCAGTTGCAAGATGACGCAAAGAGAAACAACATAAGACTAATAGGTGTAAAGGAAAAAGAAGGAGAAAACACAATTGATATAAAATCACTATTTAAAGAAGTCATGGCTCAAAATTTCCCAAACATGGGAAAGGAAACTGACATACAGATAAGTGAAGCATATAGAACTCCAACTAGCCATAACCAAAATAAATCAACACTCAGACATATAATTATCAGCATTCCAGGAATTCAACATAAGAAAAGACTATTAAAAGCTGTGAGAGAAAATAAGCAAATCACCTATAAAGGAAAGCCCATCAGAGTCACAGCACACTTCTCAACACAAACAATGAAGTCAAGAAGAGCATGGAGTGAAGTATTTCAAGTCCTAAAGGAAAACAACTTCCAACCCAGACTCATGTACCCTGCAAAATTATCCTTCAAAATTGATGGAGGAATAAGATACTTCCATGACAAAGAGCGGCTAAAGACCTTCATGACCACCAAACCAACCCTGCAAAGAATACTAAAAGTTACTTTAGATAGACATGAAAATAGCTATGACGTCAAAAGCATCAACAGAAGAAGAACATCAAGCAGGGCAAACAATTAAGTAGAGGGAAAAGGTAAAGAAACCACTGCAGAAAGATAACATGACTAAAACAAGCCAATATATATCAGTTATAACCATTAATGTAAATGACCTCAATTCAAGAATCAAAAGGAACAGACTGGCAGAATGGATCAAGAAACAACATCCAACCATATGCTGTCTACAAGAAACCCATCTAATCCAAAAGGAAATTCATAGACTGAAAGTCAAAGGATGGAAAACAATAATCCATGCAACAGGAACCCAGAAAAAAGCAGGAGTAGCTATTCTGTTCACAGATGATGTGAAATTCAAACAAATAATGGTCAAAAGAGATAAAGAAGGTCACTACATACTGGTTAGGGGAAAACTCCAAGAGGAAGAAATAACAATCTTAAATATATATGCACCAAATATGGGAGCACCCAACTATATAAAACAAAGATTAATAGAAATGAAAAATCAAATAAGCAATAACATAATTATAACAGGAGACCTTAACACACTCTTGACTCAAAGAGACAGATCAACTAGACAGAAAATCAGCAAAGAAATAACAGAACTGAATCAAACCTGTGAACAAAGAGACCTGGTAGACGTCTACAGAGTTTTCCACCCAACAACATCAGAGTATACATTCTTCTCAGCTTCACATGGTACATTCTCTAGAATAGACCATATATTGGCCCATAGAAAATGCTTAGATAAATGCAAAGGAATTGAAATTATCCCATGCATACTATCTGATCACAGTGCCGTCAAACTGGATATTAATGACAAAAAAACTACAAAACCTCCATAAACACATGGAAATTAAATAGCACACTCTTGAACAATCAGTGGGTCACAAAGGAAATTAAAGAAGAAGTTAAATAATACCTACAAGCAAATGAAAATAAAAATACACCTTACCGGAATCTGTGGGATGCAATGAAAGCAGTCCTCAGAGGGAAATTTATTGCAGTGAATTCCCACATCCAGAAAATGGAACGAATGCAAATAAATGATCTGATCTTACACCTGAAACACCTAGAAAAAGAAACAAGCCCAACCCAAAGCCAAAAGAAGGGAGGAAATTATAAGGATCAGAGAGGAAATTAATGCAATTGAGACTAAGAAAACAATACAAAGAATCAATGAATCAAAGAGCTGGTTCTTTGAAAGAGTAAATAAAATTCATAAGCTGCTAGCCAACCTTATTAAAAAAAGGAAAGAGAAAACTCAAATCCATGCAATAAGGAATGAAAAGGGTGAAATCACTACAGACCCTTTGGAAATACAGAAGATCATCAATTCCTATTTTGAAAATCTTTACTCTCATAGGTTCGAGAACACTGAAGAAATGGACAGATTTCTAGAAACATATCAATTACCAAAACTGGACCAAGAAGATGTAAAACTACTGAATAATCCAATTTCAGTTAATGAAATTGAAAATGTAATTAGAACCTTACCAACCAAGAAAAGTCCAGGTCCTGATGGATTCACAGCTGAGTTCTACAAGAAATTCAAGGAAGACTTAATGCCAA
>RJWT010047252.1:0-11339 GCA_004365215.1 Cuniculus paca | reverse complement strand
GAGTAGCCTCACAAGCAAAGGAGTGGGGAGGTACAGACAGGGTTCAGTAGTTTTTCTATTATGTTAGCCTACGACAGTGTCATTGCTGCTTTCTCAGCCTCAGATCCTTTACACTTCACATCCCTGATCCTTTTACCTGCCCCCCGTATCACTTATTAGCCTTTATGTTATACAGCATTTAATCATTTATTTTTAGAACATAAGTTCCTTTCCCTCCCTTCCCTTGGGCACACAAATTGTGGATAGAGCAAGGAGACTCTTGCTTTGACCCTGGGTTGAATCCTGTGTCTACCACTCACTAATTGGGTGCCTTTGAGTGGGTTCTTTAACCTCGGTGGCTTTCGGTCCACTCATGGGCTCATGACATCTATCCTGGGATGATAGCAAAGATCAAATGAGTTCTACCAATCACCATTTTAAACATTCTGGTTGGTTTTTCGGTTATCCTTTTTGTTTGTTTTTTGCTCTAGGGATTGGCTCTAGGGGCTTGAACAGGCTGGTGTCTCTACCAATGAGCCACACCTTAGCCACATAGCTGATTTTCAAAGGAAATGGTTTTATAGATCGGACAAGAAGTGTCATGTTTTCCTCTCCCTTCACTCCTTTCCTTCCCTCCAGGGTCCTGTGATCTCTGTTGCTGCCTAGCTCACTTCTCCTTGGTCTCAGGAATGGTCGGCTCAGTCCTTCGTTCTTCGTGGTGAATCAGAGTAAGTTACTGTAGTTAACATGTGTATGATATCTATATGGAATATATACATATATATATATAGACACATATATATTATATATGAATTTGTACCTGCATATCTCCTTTTAAAGAAATCAGCAGTTCATTTTGGCTGTTTCTCTGAATTATTTTCACATCAGCACTACTTTGTTCTTTTTGCATGAGTGTGATATGCTTTGGGAAAGTAACTCCTCATGCCGCAAGCCTCAGTGTCCTCATCTGTACATTGGGATGATGGCTGAAACCACCTTGGAGGGGCTACTGTGGCCCTGCCATTGCTGTTGCTGTGACATTGGATGGCACAGCCTCATTGGTTAGACTAGTGTGTGTGCTAGTACAGTCCACAGTTCCTTATTTAAACCCAATTTTGACTTTTAGACAGGTGACAGGGTACCTGTACCACATACTGTGTGATAACGCTGGGTAGGGACCTGGGGCAGCATCCCCCAGTCAGATGATGGTCTTTGGGGAGACCTCTGCACTCCTGCACGCTATAATTAACCCCACATTACAGCATTGTTCCCGTTAGTATTGGCTCCACATTTATGATGGGAACACATTCAGTTTTCAAAGGCTCTTGGATTTTTAAGTTACAGATATGTATGTGACTTTGTGCTTGGGGAAATGTTTTTGTAAGGTAAACGTCTAGAAATAATGTGACTATTATGTTGAGAAGTCTGTTCATGTTACAGTGTTCAGTAATTGTTCATCAATTCCCATCCCAAATTGTGCTCTGATCAGTGCCAGTTCTAGGCTGTGATGGTCGTGGAAGATGGAGCCCTTGGGTTCCTGTGGCCTGGGGTGGATGGAAGTCTGGGGAGACGGGGGCCTCCCCCACCCCCTGAGGTCCATGGAGGGAGAAATGGGTGTGGCTGCTCTGTGTGCCTGCTAGGGAGATGGGTCCATGCAAGCAGAAGGAGGAGCTGGGCTTGGAATGATTGGAGCTGGAGGAAATTAAATCTGAGCTCCTCATGACTTGTGGAGAGGAGATAAAGCCTCCAGGGCAGCTGGCCTCAGAGGCTGGAGCCCTGGGGAGGCAGCTGGTGTTGGAATTAGCTCTGGCTCTCTTCCCATCCCGGAGCTGTGAGCTCCAGGGCAGGGCCTCGGCTGTTTCCTTCCAAGTGGCTCCATCTGTTTTCATGAGACGGGAAAATGCTTGTGCAGAGATGGAAGGCAGCTGGGACCACAGCGGATGGAGCTGATGGCATGGGTTGGGGGAATGAGGCGGATGTCCTGAGGAAGCATGGCAGGTGCTGGGTACCCACCGTGTCTACAATCTTCACAATGGTCTTTCATGATCTTCTTGTGGCATGGTTGGCTTAAACTGGTGCACAACTGAGACCACCGAGGCAGGCAAGGTTGAAGCAAACAGCAATAACTTTTTCACAGACCGGGTGTGGTTGGGCCAAGGGTGAAAAGACCGTTGGCTCTAAGTGAGGGGAGAGGGCATATTTTATAGGGGAGTCTAGATAGGGGAGGGGGAGGTTTTGTTGAGAGGGAGATCTGGCTGAAAGTGGTAAAAATTTGAGGGCTTTCCAGGAGAGGAGGGTTGGGGTGCGAACAGGATGTCATTGGTGACTTTGGGTACCGAGCGAGGGGTACAGGATGTGGGCTTCTTGTATCAGTAACCCCGGGTGCAGGGGGTTTCCTGCGGGCAGGGTGTAAAGCATGGAGAGGTTTTTCTATTCTGTTTGGGTGGGGGACCCAGCCCGGGGACCTAACAGGCACCATGCCTGCACTTGGAGGAACTTGGTACATGATCAGATGGAAGGAAAGAGAAAGGAAACAGGTCAGAGCTAGAATTGTTTTTGATCATCATTCCATGTCTCCATTTTACAGAAAGGGAGTGAAGTTCCAGAGGGGCCTCCCGCAGTCGGGGGGCTCCCGGTTGATTTCTGAGCCCTCTGCAGAATCCTGGGGCAGGAGTGCCCTATGGAGAGCTGCCCTCATGTCCCCAGTCTGTCATGGGATCACCTTGTTGGCAGTGCAGTCACCCCATGTCCTTGGTTGGCCTTGGAATCCTCATCTGTCAAATGCGTGTTTCATTCCTGATGCGCTGCCTGAACGGGGTGCTGGGAGTAAGAATCAAAGTTGATCACTTCCTTCTCCTGCTTGAAACCCTTTCCAGGGCTTTCTGTTGCTCTTCAAATAAAGACACATGTCCCTAATGGGACCGTTTGTTGGCACCTGTATCCCACTATACATCTTTGCCCTCCAGCTTCCCCGTCAGCCGGCAGCTCCATCACCACTAAAGTCTCTTCTCCTCACATGGCCTTTGCATGGTCCTCTGCCTGGCAGTTGGGCACCTTGCTGTTGGACCTGAACCAATTGCTTCAAATTCCAGCTCTGCCTCTTCCCAGATGGGTGGCTTTGGGAAAGTCACTTCCCTTTTCTGGGCCTCAGTTTCCTCATCTGTAAAATGAGACAGACAATAAGCAAACCTGCTTTGTGGGGCTGCTGTAATTCTGAAATGAATTAATACATGGGGAGTTTAAAGGCTCAGTCAGTGTCAGCTCTTACCCCTTCTCACAGCCCTGGACTCCCCTCCTGCTGCCCAGCCACGATGATTTCCTCGCATGCATAATCATTTGACTAGAATTGGTTCCCTTCACCAGATGATAGCTTCCCAGAGGGCAGGGAAAAACCTAACTCTTTCACAGCTGAGTCACAGCACCCAGCACTGTGCCTGGCACATAGTAAACAGGAGCTCCAGAAATACTCAGTGGATCCTGGGGAATCCTGATACCATGTCATGTATGCATCCCTGGGAATCTGATCTGTCCAGGTTAGCGTCCAACAGGGCCACACTGCACTTCTCCCTGGGTCTCTTAAACAAGACAATTAGACTGCTCTGCTTTGTGCCAGGGCCTTGAGCATCTGGCTGTGACCTTGTTCTGCCTCGACCGGTCCATTAGTGCGATCACTGCTTCTCTAATTAGATCCATCAGGATGAAAAGGACATGGCTGTTCACACACACTACCAACTAGCAGAGGGGCACCTCCAGCTGCAGCTGCCTCAGGGTCCCCTTGTCTCAGGGGATGGATGAAAAAATGTAATTATCTACTAGCCATGTGGCTGGCATTGGATGACCTGGGCCTAGCCTGTTCCTAGCACTCTCTGGCCTTGGAGAGTCCTAGTGGGGGCAGTTTACAAGAGGACAGACATAAAACCAAAGCCCTAAATGCTGCTTCTTCATGGGATGAACTAGATTGTCCCCTAACTGGCTGCTGGAGGGGGGATCAAATCCTGTATGCCTGACCTACTCTTCGCTCATCACATTCTCCTCATTCCCCTGGTTCTACTCTTGTCCCTGCAGTCCACACTCCAGCCTGCAGCCAGGGTGCTCTTCCTAGAACTCCAATCTGTCTCTCTTTTGTCTCTTCCCTTCTGTGGCCCTGGGTAAGTCCCAAACTTCTGATCAAGCTCCCCAAGGTTCTCTGTGACCTGGCTCCTCCTGAGCCCTCAAGCTTGGTTCTCCCCTCTTCTGCACCTCTGTCCCCGCCCCTGTTCAGGCAAACAGAGCATCTTTCATTTTGTCCAACAGCTTTGCCCACCTCCAGGCTTTTGCATATGCTGGGGTGTCCCTTTGCCAGGAACACTGTCCCCCTTTTGGCCTGGCTGAGGTTGACTCATCTTTGAGGAAGTCTTTCTTAACATCTCTGGGGGTTCCCTCATCACCGCACCCATTCTGGACTCCCATTCTGGACTCCACCTATCTCCAGGCTTTTAACTCTGTAAGATCTGAGACTTAAGGTCTTATTTACTCATATTGCCCTAGTTCCTGGCACACAGTAGTTGCTCAACAAACTTGTGCAAAGTAATGAAAAATGAGTGTTGTAAAATGTATGATACCAAAGCTTCCCTACAATACTGATTGTTGTAGTCAGGGGTTTGCAAGGAGAACAATTACACATGGGACACATAATTATAGTATTATTTATAATGGTCACCCCAGGAGTCAAATACAAAGAAAGTGCAGGAAATCTGTCCACACACTAAAGATCTTGAAAATCCAGCTGAGGGCCTGGATCCCATGGCAATGACCTGCATGAGTTCAGCTGAAAACCTAGAGCCCATGACAATGCCTCCCACGAGTACAACTGGAGACCTAGAGCCCACAATGACCCAGGCAAGTCTATTTCATGGATCTGCACTGAGAAAGCCCAAAGATCAGTGGTGGAAGCTAGAAAGTCTATGCCAGCAGGGTGATGTGTCTGTGCCAGTAGGCTGAGGGTTCTACACTGGAGCCAAGAAGCAATAGTCAAAATAAGGACCAGGGCTCCCTCGAAAAGTACAACAGCCATCTGCAGTGACAGTGAGGTCCTGAGCTCCTCTGACGATGGGAACAGCCGAGTTCATATCAGAAAGCCAGCGCGACAAGCTTCTCCTGGAGATTGAGCAACACACCATCCTCCCATCCAGAGCCAGGAAGTGATGCTCCATGTAAGGACCAGGGCTCCCCCAAAGTGAACCGCAGCCATTCTCAGCAACAAGGCCCTGCACTCCTCCAACGATAAGAACAGCCAAGTTCACATCAGAGAAGAAACTCCACAAGCTCCCCCAGGAAAACCAACAGCTCCAAACAACACCACCACTCAGGAGAGCCCACAATGCTACTCTTCCTCTCCAGGTTTCCATTTTATGCTGACAACAGTCCTCAGGTGGGATCTATGCGTAATACCACGCTGATTCATTTCAGCTGGTGTGTAAGTTGACCACCAGTTACCAATCCACTACACTGACAGTGACTAGAACAACAGTAATAAATGTGGAAAGCTAAGGTGGGTGTTACCATCCCTGTTTTACGGTCGAGGGAATGGAGGCTCAGGAAAGTGAGGTACCCTGGTGCTGGGACTTCCCAGGTTAGGAGGAGGCAGGACATTCACATGTTTTGTGCATATGGAGCTGGGAAGCCAGGCACCACGGGGAGGGGGGTAGCCAGCACCCACTCGGTGCCAGCTCATCGTGGCTTAGTAGCATCTTCACTGACAGCCTGTTTTCCATCTCATAGTGCTGGTTAGGTCCTCTGTGTGGACGAGTGCAGCAGCCTCACAAGAAAATTCCATGATAGATATCTCTGCTGGAACCTGTCTTGTATTCTCTGTGAGGGAATCAGAAACGCCAGCTACTTCCTGGCTTCTAGTGATGTGGCCCCTATTGGCTGCAGTCTGCCAATGAAATGAGGTGGAGTCTGGCACCAAAGACCCCACATAATCTGTCCTCAGCCCCCCAATCCACCCTTCTTCCCTTTTCTTCTCATTTCCTTACCTTCCAGCCTCGTTGTTCACTCCTAGTTTGCACTGCCCCTGCCAACTGCTGGCCCTCATATTTGTTCTTGTGCTGGTCCTTTTGTCTGAAATGCTTTTCTCTCTGATGTCACTGTGGGGAGCTCTGATTCACTCCTCAGGGCCCAGCCCAGGTACCTCTTCCTGGAAACCTGCCCCAGTTTTTCCAGCTGGAAGTGATCTTTCAACTTATAAAACTCTTTTTCTGGTCTCTTCCAGATTACATCTCCTAAGGTTCTGTGTGAACTTTGTGTGCCTTTGCATTTCCTTCCCCACCCCACAAGAAGCCCCTGGAAGATACATGCAGGAAGCTGGCAGGAAGTGGGCACTGGAGAAATAGAGATTTGCTTAATGTATTAATTAAGAATGGTTGAAGAAATGAAAGACCCTAGGAAGTATGGTCAGAACATATGATTAATGTTTAAATTTTAAAACATCGTTACAGTAAAAGACACATTGCTATTAATCCCCCTCAAATACTCCTCCTCTCCTTGAATACACTTATCCCATTGTTTGTGTCTCTTTCTGAAGCAGTTCTGAAAGTTCTCTTTCATGAGTGTCTTTACTGGTGCTGTCATGGCTGCCTCAATGTCCTGAACTGATTCAAAACGCTTAACTTTCATGATTATTTTGACTTGGAGAAGAGCCAGGAGTTGTATGATGCCAGAACTGGTGAATAAGATGAATGAGGACACACCATAATGTTTTTATTTGGCAGAAATTGGTGTAACTGTTTGACTAGTAACGTGTGATCAAAATATGATGAATGTTTAAATTAAACATGTGTTGCAGTAAAACACACCTTACCATTAACTCCCCTCAAAATAATGAACCACTCCCATTTGATTCAAACACACTTATCCTATCATTCTCAGCAAAGTGTCATTTACTGTAATATGTTTTTAAAAAATTTAAATATTCACTCTATTTTTAGATCGTTCCTTGTAGACTGTGGCTGAGAAAACCTCAGGCTTTAAAGCCAACAGATCTGGGTTTGAATGTATTTGTGACACGCACTAGCTATGTGCATGATTCTCTTCTCCTCTCTGAGACTCAGTCTTCCGCATGGTTTTCCAGAGCTCGGCAGGAGACTTTAAACAATATAATAAGGTGACTAGCACAGAGGAGGTGCTCAGAAGATTTTTTTAAAAAATGAATGCATGCTTGTAGAGGGTCATTGGAAAGTCACAAGTTTTGCCACCAGCTGGACCTAGTTTGGACCCACTTCAGGTACTTGTCACTTGTTCTGACTTTGGGCATAATCCTTTCACCTGTCTGGTCCTTCACCTGTTCCTCCACTCTCCAGTGGGGCTGTGATGCAGTATGAAGGTTTGGGTCTGGACTCTTGCCCCCATGAGTTCCACTGAATCTGAATAATATGGCTGTTTCTGAGTGGTTCGCACCTGCAGATGCCTTCACTGAGCAACACCAACCTGCAGGTTATTTCCAAGTAAGCATAAATCCCCAGCATAAATGATGCCCGCAGGGTCAGCAGGTAGACAGAACTCACCTGGTTATGCCAGCTGAGTGTCACAGGACCAGGGGACTGCAGCTTGGGGCCTGCCTATCCAGACCTGCTAAATCCAAGGGACAAATTCTGTGGAACTTGGATCATGAATCCCGAGTTTCAACTGACGATCTATTTGTTGCCTTATGCTTCTATTTCCTATCTGGAAAATGGGACCATCAGATCTTCCTTATAGCATGAGAGTGAAGTTTAAGTAAGAGATATGAAGATTCTTGTGACAGTGCCTGGTAAAGAATAGATGCTTAGCAAATATCCCCCATCCCCTTGTTATCCCTGCTTCTTTCCCTCCTTATGTCCTTTTCTTTCTCCCTCCCTCCTTTTTTCCTTCCCTTTCTTTTTCTATTCCTTGTCAGGAATGATTCTTCAGCCACAGGAGTGTGAGCCTGCATCGGAACCTGTCAGAGACACTGGAGGGTGAAGAACGGCCCGAAAGCAAACAAAGGGTAGTAGTTGCTGAATAAATACCCCAGCTCCCTCACCTGCCAGGGGAGATAGCTTTAAGCATGTTCTACATTGTCTTCCAGAACTCTCTGGTGGGATTGAGCCTCAGCTGCCCAGGTAGTGACCTCCTTGCAATACTCTATCTATTGGTTCCCATATCTTCCCTCATTTTCAGACTTCCTACAAGTGTTTATTAAGCTCACCTCTCACATAAATTACTGCACCTAAGTCTTTGTCTTGGGGTCCGCTTCTGGGAGAACCCAAACTAAGGCAGATCCCAACAGGGTTGTTCACGATGGGGGTCACTAAATAGCTCAGCCCAAATAAGCTGTATCCCCAGATTTGTGGCCTCAAGCCTGTCTATGGAGCCTTACTGACAAAGTTCCATCTTTCATTATCCACAGTCTTGAAGACTATTTAAATATGAAACTAAAGCATTTAAGACTCTTCCAGTTGCTCCCCCAGGGAGTGGCCAGAGCTGTCTTTCTCCAGAGCAAATCTGACCGTGTTCCCCCTGAGAATAAAGTGAAAACTCATCTGCATGGCTTGGGAGGGAAGCCCTTTGTCTTCAGGCCTCAGATGCACCCGTCTCCTCTCCCATCATGCTGCCTGTGCTCTCATTTCTGGTCTTCCCTTTCTGCTCCCCACGAAATCTTCCACTCTTTGATTCCAGTCATACCTTGCTCATGCTGTCCCTCTCCAGGGAGTGCTTTCTCCTGGCCTTGTTTGACCACCAGATTTGTGGTCAAGATCCAGGTCGGCCCACCTCCACTGGCAAGTCCTTTCCTCCCACTCTTCTTCCACACCCAAACATCTTTATGACGGCTCCCGTTCTGAGTCCTCTCAGACCCAAAGCCAGTGAGGAGGAGAGTTTAGTCTTCTCCCAGAGCTTTTGCAAAACCTCTTGCCACCCAAGTATCTGTGACAGAGTCATATGTCACCATCTGTAACCAATACAAGTCACAGAGGCACGCAGTCTGGGTTTGATCACTGGGACCCCTCCAGCTACACCCAGTGTCAGCCCCTCCTGGATTGGTGGTGGAAGGGGAGATCAAGATGGTCAGTCTCCACTGGTTCAATGTGCTTTTATCTAATTTAAGAAATTAAGCTTAGAAGATGAATTTTCTTGATTTAAAGTTTTGGGGTTAAATATTTATATGCAGGCAAATTTTGTCCATTCCCATGCAGATAATCTCACTAGACATTTATTACTTAACTTTTATGAGTTGAGTGGCCGGAAGCTACAGGGATTAGAATCTCCGTGACACGCAACTCACACAGCTGCTTGTTGATAAGATTCCCCCGGGGATTCTGATGCATGTCTCTCAGGCTGTGGTTCATATTTCTCAGGCTGAAGAGTGATGGGAGAGTTTCTTGGCATCTAGATAGAAGTCTACACCAAGATGTAGTCCCTTCTTAATTCCACTCTCCTGGAATTCTGGGGGGCCATAAATTTCAAACCTTCATGTTTTAATTTATTAAATTTATCTATTTAGTGGTGCTGGGGATTAGTCCAGGGACTTCACTGGGGCTGGAGAGTCGGCTTCCCACAAGGATCATTCATGTGGCTGGCAGGTCCATACTGGCTATTGGCAGAAGACTTCAGGTCCTTATCATGCAAGGAGAGCTGTTTGTTTAGGTTGTGGTTCTCGAGATAATTTTTGTCCACACTCTTTGGAGACATCTCATAATGTCTGAAATTCCCTCAAGAATGATTCAAGAAGGAACAAGGTAGAAACTGTAATTTAAAAAAAAAACCCTGAGGAGTCACAAACTGTTACTCTTGCAGTATCCCAGTGTTTACACAGGTCAGCACTGGTCAGTGTGAGATGACTACACAGGACCATCTTGGAGGTATCTAGCACAGTTTGCCCTCTGGTTCCCAATCATCCCTCTGATATACAAAATGCGTTCATCCCCTCCAAAGTCCCCAAAAGTTGCATCCTGTTACAGCATTAGCCCAAAGTAAAAATGTCATAATCTAAGTAGGTTAGATTTACATTACACTTATAGTAGAGGAATGGGCATAGGATAACTGGTATAGATGTCCCTGCTCATGAATGGGAGATAGAGAGGAACATAGGGGTTACTCATCCATAGCAATAACGGAGTACATCATGGCATAAGTTGGCAAATTAAAAAAAAAACCGTACTACTCGAGGGCTGAGAATAAGTCCCTAGGGTTCTTGGCATCTGTCTCTGAACACTTGGCTTCATGGAAACAACCTTCTTTCTCTGTGAAAAAAGTAGCCTATATTAGAGATGCTTTCTTAGTCACTGTTCTTTCCGTGGATCTGTGTGTGTCTAAAGTCTTTTTCCTATCTGGATAGTTTCTGTCTCTTTCAATCTAGGTTGGTTATGTTTCTGCCAATATGTTTCTCTTAAAAATGATGTGGGTCTTTCATGAATCTTATTGGGAGTTTATTCTATAGAAAGCCACATGCATGAATCTTATGGATTTAAGCTCTTCTCTGTCTTGGGCTTCTGTGAAAATTCCAAAGGAGCTGAAACATATTACCCTTCAGATTATTGAGAGCTGTATGTTTTGGTTGATTGGTTATCTTAGGTCCTTGTGGAGCATTGATAAAGAATTTTACAGTCACATCTTCAACCATGTTCTTATCCTCTATTTCCAGACAAGGCCCTGATTGATATTTGTGTAGAGGTATTTCTTACTTTTAGCATCATTTGTCATCTGGAGATATAAATAATTGTCAAAACTAGTAAGTCTTGGCTTCTTTTTATTTAGCAGTCATTCTTTTAGCTTATCTCTTGCTTTTTTCACGTTACCACAAGCAACAAGACAGGCAGGAGTCATCCTCAACATTCCGCCTGGAAATCTTATCTAGATCAATGAGCAGACTAAATACAAGATCCAACTTTCATGTTATCACTGGTGACAGTGTTGCTGAACCGTCTATTACTACATAACAAGCCTTCCCTTTCCTTTAGCTTATCTTTTATTCCAGCATACATAGTCGTGACATCATTAACCATCTATATAAGAAAGATACGATCATAGTGATAAAACAATTTCAGGACTGGCTCTGATGAAGCTAATGTTCTGTGAATCTTATTTAGTTTTCCTCTGGAACCATCTGGAGTCAGCATTGTTGTTACTATTATTTTGTATCTTATAAACCATGAAATTCAAGCTTAGAAAGGTACAGTCAATTATCTAGGGACTCAGTCAAATCTGGGACTTGAACTCAGCTCTGTTTGATTTCAGAGGTTTGCAGCTACTGTTTTAATTTCCTTTCCTGGGGTTTAATTCCTATTACCCTTACCAAAGTTTGAAGCTGTGCTCATTTCTTCCTTGAAATTCACTGGTAATCAAGCTGTTGGCTTTCCCCTAAA
>RJWT010047251.1:0-11337 GCA_004365215.1 Cuniculus paca | reverse complement strand
GCATACTGGCCGGTTTCATTTCTAAACAGACAGGGAAGGGAAGAAGGGAACTAGAACTCTGCTCACTGCTAACTCTTTGGCATCTGAGATGCCTACCCAGACTTAGCCAGGACCAGAAGTGTAGCTGGGCAGATTGTGAGCAAAGCCCAAAGGCTGGTCTGGGGTGCCGTCACTCAGACCTGTCTGTGGCAGGTTACTGCAAGGTGTTTTCTTGCAGAAGCCAGAAGAGTGTGGCAACAAAGCAAACGTTTAGGGATAATTTGGGAGCAATGTGGCTCACGTGAGACCCCCGTAACCCTCCATGGACACAGGCTGGTATGCAGAGAGGCCTAGGTGTGCCCAGATCTCCAGGTGCCTGTTAGTTTTCACAGTAATGGGTGGAGTACCCCTAAGCAAATTTCAGAGGCAGGGAGTGATCTGTTCCATCCAGTCTCCCCTTAGCTCCCCTTTTTAAATCATGCCAGTCATCACTGCTGGAGCAGCAGAAGAAATGTGGCCGCTTACCTGGGATCCGCGTGGCGCTGGAGCTGCTGTTTGACATACCACAGGAAGTGATGCTGAGGCAGGAAAAGTGGGGCACACAGAGCCAGGAGCTGCCAGCACTGCCAGGGAACACAGGGTGAGCGCTGGGCCTGCAGCACCCCTGCCCTCACAGTCCTTGGCTACAGAGCTCTCAGCACTCCTTCCCCACACCGCGCCCCAACCTGTGAGTCCCGGACAAAGCCACCCCCACAATGGCAACTGCACAGTGTGACAGTGTCCGGGCCACCTGCAGGTGCTCAGCTGTGCCCCTGGGGGCTGCCCACCTGCATGAGGGAGTACTTCTGAGGGGGGCGGCAGCTGCTCTGCTTCATGAGCTGGCAGTAGATCTCGCTCTGCAGTTCAGGGTGAACGAGGCAGACCTGCAGCACCGTCTGCGCCAGGGACACGTGGTAATCCACCGAGGCGGCCTCCACGGGCACGTTGATGAAGAGCTGGCAGGACTGGGAGGGGAACAGCATTGGGCACAGGCAGGCACAGCCCCTTGGTATTGGCCTGATGCTGCAGTGACATCTCAGACCCCCAGGAAGGCTCAAGTTCCCCAATGGACATCCCCTTCCAACAGGGAATGAATGCTATTCATGTTTCTGCAGCTGTTAACAGGCTACTTTCAGATGGAATCTTTCCATTACATAAGCAAGGCATAAGCTTGTTTATATAAGCAAATTAATTTTTAAAAAAAAATAGGAAATTCATAGGGCAAAGAACATTCTCAAATAGGTCAGAATCTCTGCATCCCAAAAGCAAAGGAACCGTGGCCTTTTCTGTTACTCACAGGAGGCAGGCAGCCCCAAGGGAGCGGTTTCCCTGGCATTTCCTGACATCCTACCTTCTCCTCCTCCCTGCAGGTTATTGTCTTGCCATAAAGGAAGCCATGGGGATCCTATGGGACTTTCTTTGCCTCCCTCTCTTGATCCCTTTGCCAGCAACCCCTAGCCCCAAGGGTGGTGTCCACCTGTGTGTGAACATGGTGGGCTTAGGCTGCTCCAGGCAGAGCCTGGGCACCTGCTGTGGGCACCACCAGACGTTGGCCTGGGCTCCACTCCCACTTTACCTTGAAGAGCTTGAGAGCTTCTGTCTGCAGGGCCTCCGAGGGCAGGGTGGTGAGGGAGCTGCAGAGCCCATCTTTGCTATAGCACAGAACGGGGTGCTTCCAGAGGGGAGAGTCTGCACAATGGCAAAGAGCAGCAGTGGTTACTGCAGGGAACTCGCCTCCCACATGCCCGCCCCAACTTTAATTTGTGGGGAAGCCGATGGTTGAGGCTTAGGGCGGTGCTGGCTTCATCCTCCACAGACCACAGCATACAAGGTTCTGCGGTAAGAGCTGCACACTCAGAAGCGTGGCCAGGCAGGAAGGCGGCCACCACTTCAGCGTGGGGCTGCGGCTGGGGTGAGTGAGCAAGACCGTGGGTGTGTCTGAGTGCATACACACTGCAGGGGCCTCTTCTTTCCAGGGTCAGATCAGGCTGGACAGCGCATGTAACGGGCTGAAACAGAAAAGCCTCGGAGCAGGAGGAGAGAGGGGTGTGCGTGGTACAGGCCGCTGGTTTAGCTGCTGAAGGACCTGAGACCAGTGGCAAATTGTAGACCCCCAAAAGCTGAGGTTAGCCTGATCCAAGCTTAGGCTTCACTGATTGATTAACAAACTCTAACTACAGATTAACCAGCTACCTACTTTCCTCAATCCTCGGCCCAGCCAGCAAATTGCAGGTTGAACAGAGCAAAACATTTACTCGAGTCACTGAGGAGTCTGCTTCCCAGACAGAATGGTTACCTCAGTACGCTGCCAGAGACTGAGGGGCCCTGGAGTGTGCGGGGGGCTCTCCCCTTTGGTTTTGATGTTTAACACAGCTTGGGGGTACCACAGTGCATTTTGAGGGTTCCTGACCAATCAGCACCCAGCCACCACCCTCCAGCCCACACAGTGCCGGCCTCCCTCGCCTTACCTGGGTCTCCGCCCTCACCATCCATCAGTTTCCCAATGAGCTGCTCATAGGCAGTGCCCACCTTGGCACTGCTGCCACCTGCAGCCACCGTGAGGTGGTAAAGCCACGTATCCTGGAAGAGGGCAGAAAGCTATAAATGCAGGTCGTGTGGGAAGAGCAGAGCTGAGAGCGCCAAGGAGCGTTCCCATGACGGGGCTCAGCTAGTCTGGTGGCATGAGTCAAGGCCACAGGTCTCTAAGGGGACAGACTTGGGATCAGGTGACTGACCCTGGGACTCCAAGTCTGCAGTCCTATCTCATGGCCCCAGTGAACAGGGGATGGTCACTGGGAATGAACTCAACAGAAAGGAAAATCTCCATTCAGAGAATATTAACTGCCGAAGTGTCCAAGCAGGAAATAAACCCAAGTTTGGGGAAGCTCAGGGAAAGGAGAAGGGAAGATCGGAATTACAGGCCCAAGCATGGCACGGAGGCCCAGCCCCTCCCTTACCTTTTCATGCTTGGTGCCAATGAGGAGGTAGGTGGGGCTGTGCTCTGGGGGGTGGATCACCAGCGTGCAGTGGGAGGAAAGCAACCGCCTGGTTCCAGCCTCGTAGTCCTCGTCTGAGTCACAGGACCGGTCTACTTCCTCTATGCGCGAGTCTCCCACGGGCAGACAGCCCAGGGGTCGCTGCAGACATGAGCCTTCCATGAATGGGACAGCAGGGCGGGGAGAGCCTCTCCTCCCTGAAGCTCTGGGCTCGGGAGGGCTGGGAGTTGTGGATGTGGATGGACACCAGATGGGGAGGCGGCGCGGAAGAAGCACCCACTCCCACAGGCCCACATGCTCTGTGAAACCCAGCCGGCAGGCTCTTGTACCCGTTGTGGGGTTTGGTGGGGGTAGAGACATGGAGCCCAGCAATGTGATCTGAGAGACGGGGCAGAGCGTGCTGCAGGAAGGTCAAGGAAGTACCTTGTCCTCGTGGCTCCGGTAGTAGTAGAAGGTTTTCCCGACAAGAGCGCACCAGACCAGCTTGGAGTGGCCGTGCTTTACCTGTAAGACAGAAATGAACAAACTTTATTGGAACCAGGAGGTCCTGGAAATAAATTCAGGACTGGCCAAGAGAAGCCAGGGGGAGACAGTCAAACTCAGGTCTTTAGTGGAGATGCCATTCAGACTCCCTCTACTAGAACCCCTTTCATAGAGAGGGCGCCATAGCATGGGCCATGTGGCACTGCTGCCACCCTTGGGCTATTCAGTGACCTATGGCCTGACCCCAAGCATGAACCAGAAAATCAGAGGTCTCCTCCAGCAACACGGGCATGAGGAGAGCTTGCTGGCTGGCAGAGGCCAGAGTTGTTGGGGTACCACAAGGCAGGGAACGGCCATGGCAGGCTGCAGCCCTCAGGAACCAGAGACCGTGAGGGAGCAGACACTGCACACAGGCTGAGACTGACATAAGCAGCCTGAAGGGATGCGGGCGCAGACAGGCCTGAACTGCATAGTGAAATTCTGTCTCCAAAAGAAAAAGTTTACTGGTACATTTTGGGTATACATAATGATCATATCCATCTTATCTTTCCCTGCAATCTTGAGAACAGTTGTTCTAACAACCCCGACCTCTGTTTCTGGGGAATCATCACCATCGCCCTTCGTGAGTGGCAACCACGAGGAAGCTCATGGGGACAGCAGCCATGGGTAAGTGGGGAGCCCAGCACTCCGAGGCACTCCACACCTGCCTCTCCTGACTCAGCAGCCCCATTCCTCCCCACCCAGCCCAACCTTCTACCTTGGTTAGCCAGCCCTTCACAGTGGGCTTGGTGCCCCCTTGAGGCAGGGCTGAAGGCCCTGTGGCCTGCACCTTCAGCAGGCTCTGCAGGGCCCGGATCCACTCCTCCAGCAGGCTGGGCGAGTCGGCCATCAGGTAGTAGGTTTTCTTCTCAGAGATGAGCTATAGAGGGCGAGGTGCTGAAGTCAGCATGGCAAGATAGGCTCTGGGGGTGACTCAGATTCCTGAACCCAGTGGGCCTTCCTTCTGTGTGGTCTGTTGCCACCTTCTGTTTTTCCTCATCTTTTCCTCCCTGTCTTTCCTACTTTGTTTTCCTGTCTCTCCTACTTGCACTCCATTTCTCACATTCTGTTCCTTTCTTGCACCCAAAATCTAGGATCACATCCTAATATTGATTTAAAATCTTTCATTCATGTCCACTTTGCCATACCTTTGTGTCTTAATGATGGTCATATTTAAAACCAGCACCTTGTCTAAAAATCAGTCTAAAATACCAGCTGTGCTATGTGTGGTGGCACAAGCCTGTAGCCCTAGTACTATGGGAGGTCGAGGAAGAAGGATTCTAAGTTTGAGCCCCACTTGAATAACTTAGCAACTTAGTAACCCTGTCTCAAAATAAAAAACGGGCCAGAGATGTAGCTCAATGCAAAGGCCTTTGGATCAATCCCCAGTACCAAAACAAAGCAAAATAAAACAAAACTGAGCAGCTAGGAGCAGGCTCACCTGGAATGTCTGTGCACCCTCCCCTCGAACAATCTGGCAGTGAGAGTTCAGGTCCACTTGACCCTGAGGTTTCAGGATAACATCATTCTGCAAAGAAAGGAACAGGGAGGAAAGCACTGTAGAGGCTTCTCAGAGTACATTATTTACCTTTCATATCTTACTCCAGATCACAGGCCAAGGGGAAAGATTCCCAAGTGTCCCAACCTCTGTACAATGGGTAACTTATTCTAGATTCTGATTCTAGCTAAATGGAACCATAATCAGGACCACGGGTCCTTCTGACACAGGTCTCAAAAGGACTGCATGAGCCTTTCAAGTTATGTCAAAGACCACTAGATATTACTGACCTACAAGCTCTTAAATTGTTTCTACTAAACAAGTCATAATGACACATGCCTGCAGTCCTAGGTGCTCAGGAACCCGAGCCCAGGAGTTCAAGACCAGTCTAGGTAGTACAGTAAGACATCTCAAAACACACAAATAAAAACAAACCAACAATCTTTCTACTACATCCTTATATTAAGAATGGCTTCTATTAAGAATCCTTATATTAAGTGGCTTGTATATCAGCATTATTATTCTTTCCAGTGTCAGTGTAGACATGACCAATCGATCACAGCATGTTCTCATGGAGGAATATAGATCCAGGATCCTTAGCATGGACTTGGAAACAGCTGCTATCAACCAGCTAGAGTTGCACAAGAGCTGAGGCCCTTTTTGCCTTCTTTACAACATTAAAATTGGCTCTCAGTCGGGTGTGGTGGCGCACACCTGTAATCCCAGCGCTCAGGAGGCTGAGGCTGGAGGATCACAGTGAGTTCGAGGCCAGCCTGGGCTACACAGTGAGTTCAAGGACAGCTTGAACTACATGGCAAGACCCTGTCTCAAAAATCCAAAATATAAAATAAATAAAAAGATTTTAAAAAATAATAAAAGGAACTGGGGATGTAGCTCAGTAACAGAGTACCCTTGGGTTTAATCCCCAGGAAAGGAAAAAGGAAGAAGAGAGGGAGGGAGGGAGAGGAAGACACATCACCTTCTGGGAGAAGCAGCTACTAAGCCAACTGGCCTAGAGCTGCCTGGCCTGTCACATGGTCAGCAGGTGGGCAGTCTCGGGGCCCTGTTGCCCAGAGCCCCAGGCACCAGTCAGGTCACCTCTCCCCAGCGACCTCTGGCGTCCGTCAGGCCACATCCCCTCCTCCCCCAGTCCCTTGGACCACAGTCTTGGTAAGACCCTCACCGGGGACTTGTAGTACATAATCTGTCCCTGTCTCAGGACAAACCAGCGCCTCTTCCACGTCTTCACACGGCTCCCCATTTTCAGCAGGTAGCCCGACTTCTCCAGTGACTCCTGAGGGATGAAGGGGCACATGAGAAGGGGGATCACTTGGCGCTCCTGAACATCGTGTGCACTTATTTTCTGGGCGCCGTGCCCTGCTGAGGGTTTGGAGAGGACTAAAGGCCTCTGAGGACTGAAGGCTCCCGTGGTGGCGGCAAAGACAACTCCTGGCCACCAGGCGGGGACAGCAGCTGGGTTGCATGTGAGAGAGGCTGGCCATGACGGGGGACAGGGAAGAGCCGGCCCTCAAGTGTCCTTGAAAGAGATGAGTCAGAGGCGGTACCACGGATGGATGAGGGGACAGTCAGCCAGCCCTGGAGAAGGACTCATGCAGTGGCTGACAAAGACAGGGTTATGGAGCCGGGCGTGGTGGCTCACACCTGTAATCCCAGCACCCGGGAGGCTGAGACAGGAGGATCGTTGTGAGTTCGAGACCAGCCTGGGCTACAAAGGGAGCTCAAAGCCAGCCTGAACGGCATAGTGAGACCCTGTCTCAAAAAGACAAGGGCCGGGGATCTAGCTCAGCGGCCTAAGCACCTGCCTGACAAGCGCAAAGTTATGAGTTCAATCCCCGGTTTTGCAAAAAAAAAAAAAAAAAAAGACACGGTGGTGGGGTGATGTGGAACCAGATCTGAGCTCACCGCTGCCCTGCAGTGGGATATACATCACCCCACCTCAGGCTTCTCATGAGACTTGTGTCTGCCTCTCTCTAGGGCCCCTCCGTCGCTCCACCAACAGCATGCATCCGGGCCCACCCGGGCTCCCTGCTCACCGTGCCCAAGCCCAGCCCTTCAGAAGAGTAGCAGGAGGTGCGCTGCATTTTGTGCTCAGGCTCCGAGTAGTCGCTGTCCAGTGAGCAGGCATCAGGGGGAATGGCGTAGTCACCCTCAGAGCTCAGTGAGGACATGGAGACCCCTGGCCAGAGGACAAAGAGTCAAGGTCCCTCCCCTCCCTCAACTTCCACAGGCCAGGAGCTGCCAGGTCTTCACCCCCAACCCTCAGGATCCCTGAGTCTGGGGCTGAGAACAGATTTGCTGGGGATACTGCGAGCAGATCAAACAGGCCCCTCCCACTCCCCTTCTTGGTACCTCTCTTGATGGCCCGGGGACTGCCCAGTCCACTTGTCTTCCTGCACTCAGGGCAGGGCACTGACATCCGGAAACTCGCCTGAGAGCTGCAGTCATCGTCAGAGCCAGAGGACTCGTCCACAAAGGGCATGCTGCTGATCTGTGTGGCTTTCTGCAAGGTAAGACACCGCCTCGCTGCAGCTCAGGCTGCAGAACACCCACCCCGCCCCCGCAGGTGCCCTGCCCATGGCCACTGCCCAGCTGGGGCACTGAATGGAACGGACCACAGTCCCAGGCAGTGTGAAGTCCTTCCTGCCTCACTCTTGGTCCTTGTGTCCATCACCTCCTATGCTCCCCAAAAGCTGTCCCATCCAGACTGAACACCTGCCCTCCATGACCCTCACTCCCTACACTATTGGGCCAGAGGTGCAGGAGAGGAGCTTCGCAAATGGATATATGGGGATGGAAATAGGGAGGCATCTTCCTGACTGGCAAACATCTGAAGAGACTGATTATCTCAATGTTGGTGACGGTATGAGGAAATCTGGGGGAAATATCCTGTGGGGTGGCAAAGCATTTTTATTTATTTGTTTTAAAATGTGTGTGTTTTGGCCAGGGGTCATGGTACATGCCTGTAATCTCAGTTCTTTGGAGGCTGAGGCAGGAAGATTGCCACAAGTTTGAGGCCAACCTGGGCTACATAACTAGACTCTGTCTCAAGGGAAAAAAAAAAGAAAGAAAAGAAAATATGATAGACTGAGGACATAGCTCAGTACAAAGGCCCTGGGTTCAATCCCCAGCACTACAAAAAAAGCAAAGAAAAAAGTATGCCATTTTGTTTTGTTTCAGGGTTTGTGTGTGTATAGCTCAAAGAATCAAATACCAGGCCTCATGCACATTAGGCAAGTACTCTACGACTAAGCTACACCCCAGCCCCCAAGTGTTTTTGGTGAGTAATTTGGTAGCACATGCCAAAATTTACAACCTTTGTGTAATTCTCCCAGAAATTACACCTCTGGCATCCTATAGAAATATGTATATGTAAGCCACAAGGATGCCTATGCACGATCATGTTCACTGCAACATTTATCTTAGAAAAGATAAGGACACAAGTCTGTGAATTAGTGGAGGAGCACTGAGGGGTCCTACAGGGCAGTGTGAGGCGGCAGTGACACATGGTCCAGTGAGCAGTCAGGGAGGGCACAGAATGGCCTGTAGAACACGATCCCCCTTTGCTTTCGGTGGCAGTAGGGATTGAACCTGGGCCCTCACACTGACCTACATCCCCAGACATTTATTTATTTAGAGACAAAGTCTTCTTTATCACTAAGTTGCCAGGCTGGGCTCAAACTTGCAATCCTACTCGCTTCCCAGAGTGCTGGGATTACGGGTATGTGATGCTATGTCTGGCATATGATGCCCTGTGTGTGTGTGACACATGCGCACCCACTCACACATATGCATGAGAATGGCAGAGAATGATAAGGATGAGAGAGAAGGAGCTAGAAAGGGGGAAGGACAGAAAGCATGCTTGCATCTGTATGCACTCATGCACTCCCGCTTTTTGTAGATGCATCAGAGGACCTTACAGAATAAACACCAAACCAGTCCCCACAGTTACTCCCAATGTTTGAAATCACTGAAAAGCAATATGAGAAATTTCGCTTTTGGTCTCTTACTTTTCTATGACAAGTTTTGCCAAGGATTACTATAAGGGTTCAAAACCCAGTAACAAAAAAGGCAAAAATATGAAAATATGATGTAGCAGTTCTACCTGATTTTTGTCTTAAAAAGTGTACCAGTGTTATGAGAACATGTGTCTAAACATAAACACTTCGGGAAGAAGCCCCCTGCCCCCCGGGGCCTGAGGAGTGGAACAGACCTGGGAAAGACGGGGAGTGGGACAGGCACAGGCTTAACCTTTAACTTCTTACTTTGCCCACATTCATATGGACTCACATTTTTGTAAGTGCAGAATTTTTATACCCAAAATGACAATAAAACATGATGTCAGGCTGAGCTCCCCCTTCCCCCACCGAAGCCCTCCCCAGGCTGAGACAGTGCCTCTCCTGACGGGGTGGTCCCTTCTCTTGGCATGGTGGTTTCTTACCCCTTTCAGTGCTGTGTAGACAGGCACAGTGACATTCTTGTAGACAAAGCCAGAGAAAGGCCCAGGGCACACAAGAGCAGGAGGACTTGAAGCTGAAGAGAAACGGGGGTGGGGGGTGAGGGCTGAGGGCGCTCAGCTGGCATAACCCAGGAGGGGGTCTGGGCAGATGAGGAGGACCAGGGCCTCTCTCACCATGACATTGAGGGCCGCGCTCTCCTCACAGGAAAGCCCACAATGGAGTCCCAAAGCCTTGCATTTTCTCCCCCATCCACAAGGCTCGAAGCGAGTCCTGTGGTTGCTGAGGTGAGTTACAAACCAAGTGCCCTTCGAGGCCTGTTGCTGTGGGGCTGGCAAGAGACGGAGAAGCCCGTGGACAGAACTCACCTGAAACAGGGCCCCGGGCTCCTCCCACCGCAGCCTTGCCCTGCATACAGACCTGCTCGCTCCCAGCCCTGGGACGGGTTCTGACCCCGACCCCTTCCCCACTGGGCCAGCTCTGCGGAGCTGAACCCACACAACTTCCCTCCGGCGCCAGGCGGCTCAGGCGGCGCAAACTCATCGCACTGCTCCTGGTGGGGACCCCGGGCATTGCAGTCTCCTCCTGCATGCTCACCACCCTGCCAACCAAGGGCCCTGGGCCTTCCAGCCTCTCGCAGACTCACCACAGCAGGCAGCAATGCTCCGGGGAGACATATCTGACACCTGCATGCCCGAGGTCGCCACAGCGTAGATGCGGCTCTCCTGAAAAGAGAGGACCCAGGAGGTGAAGGCCAGGACTGGACCTACTGCAGCCCCTCCAGGGAGCAGAGGAAAAGCCTGGCTCTGCAAGTGGGCACAGCTGACTCCACACCCAGGTGGGCTGGGTACTGCCTGAGGACTCTCAGGCCAGTTTCTTCATTTCCAAGCCTCACTTCAGCTCTAAACAGAGTAACAACACCGACCTTCAGGAGGCTGCTGTGGAATCAAGTGAGAGTTAATGGCAACATTTAAGACTTGGATGTAATGCGTGCCCAACAGACATCCATTCCCTCTCCTGCCTCCACTCTCGCCCTTGGGGTGACAGAAGGCCAGGTCAGTAATCTGTTCCTCAGCACCTACCCACGCAGAGGCTGGTGGGCCTCAGGGTCTCGCCCCTGAGGTTGGCGGTGTTGATAATGAGGAAGTCAAAGTCCCATGGTGAGAGCCAATTCTTTTGCAAGTCAGCTACTGTATTTGGAACCTAAGACGCAGTGTCTTCCCTCAGTAATATCAGGGCTACTGATATTGCTGCAGTAACAAGACCAGGGCTAGGCTTCAGGGCCCACCTACAAAGCCTGCTTTACCCAAGCGGGCTCAGGCACCCCGCAGAGCGCCCCGGCCCTGAGGGTGTGTCCAGGTCTGAAGCAGCTACTAGGCCTGGCGAGCTCGGATTCTCAGCTGGGCCCAGGTTGTTGTAGAGCTGTTTGTTCCACTCACCCTACAGGGAAAGCAAAGGCCTCTCTGGTGATGGTGAGTCAAGGGCTGACGAGGGAGCTTGCCGACCTGCAGAGGAGGTAGCTGGGGGCAGGCAGGCTGGGGGTAGGGCAGGAAAAGGGGCTGCATACTGGGATGTGGCCCTGGAGCTGGGCAGCAGCACTGGGGGACCTGGGAGACAGAGGAGGAGCTGAGGATGGGTCAGGAGCAGGGCAGGGGTGCAGGGGTGCCTGTGCTTCCGCTGGGCAGCTAGCTGGGGTGCAAACGGTAACACTGGGCATAGGAAAGATCATTTCTGCCCACAGTAGTCATGGAATTAAACCAAGGACAGGCCTCCGACTTCATAAAGGAAACGAAACTCGAAGGACTGAAGTTAAACAAAAGAAAGCACT
>RJWT010047250.1:0-11353 GCA_004365215.1 Cuniculus paca | reverse complement strand
TGGTCTATAATCCAGAACTGTGTTGATAAATTCATCTTAATCAATTTTACAATTGGTTCTCATTACCACTTGAATTTTAACATGTTCTTTAATATTGAATATCTGAGGTAATTGCCTGTTTTTGTGTTTGTATGTCTATGTTGTTGATATCTTCATGGGTATTTTAATGGGAAGTTGAACATAAATGTTTTAGGCTTGGTTCCTAAACGTGGCTGTCCATAAATACCATCATTACCTTTTATTTGCAGGATTCTGCCAGAGAACAGAAAAGTAATATGATAAATGAAATGCACAATTTAAAAAGAAAAGTTATACACATTTGTATTTAGGAGGGAAAAGATATTATAAAATAAGAGAAAAAATACTATAGAAATTGGATATGCTGCTTTCCTCAGTACTTCTCATTAAAGAAGGAAGGAAAAGTAAAATGAAGAAGGGAATCTGGGAAGGAGACTATATTAGAAACAGGCTTGTGACACATGCTCAATTCTAAAATATACCTGGGCATACACTTAATTCCCACTGAAACTATGTGTCTAATTTAGGTGGCGATTATTAGTGCCTTGAGACAATACTTTATCAATGGAGATGAAATTCTCTAAAATTTAGTAGACACTGTAAACACATAATGCATTGTAATCACATTAGCCTTGTTTTCTTAGAACAAGAGACTTTTATCAGAAATAATCGCATAAAATACAATGTTATTCATGGAAATGCATGCAGTTAGTGAATATGATTGTTCATAAGTTTTTACTTCATTAAATCTCAAAAGGTTAGATGAAATGAGATTTAAGAAAATATTTGTTTATCACTTTTTGGTCTTTTAAATATGATTTGTGTGCTAGTTTTCAGAGTTTGTAAAAGGTGAAGTTGCTAAAGAGTTTCTTGTAAACACCTCTTTTCCTATGAGAAGTTAAGGGGACTGCAGGAAGAAATTTGTCGCATTGTTTTTTCTTGCCTTTTCTAACATTGGCACCATGGCCTTTAACTATTTGCATTATGTCCATATCTCTTATATATCCTTGCATTTTTTGGATAATTTCCAGCTATGGGGACTGTTTTATGTATCTTTTCACAAAATTGAAACATCTTTTTGTTTCTATATGTGCTTTATCAGGACTAAAACCCTATGTGGTCCCTCTTTAGACTAAACAAAACTAAAATTTGACATAGTAACCCCTCTGTATAGTTTGCTGTTGTTTCTCCTAAATAAAAAGGATAATGTTTGGCCTGATACTGCTGTAATTCTCATTGCTTTTCCTACTAGTGTACCACATTACTTGATAAATTTAATAATAGAAGTTGAACTGTGAAATATGTCTTTTAAAAGGAATGGAGAATTGTGATAATGAAAGTTTTCTATATCAAATGAAATGAAAATTATGTGAGTCACAAAGTGATGGACACAATGATATCTGCCTAAAGGATTCTCCATATATATTTAACACAGTTATACATTAAAGCTTTATATACATTTGCTAATATGACTCAGATAATTCATTAACCTATGCCCAAAAGAAAGGCTCTAAAATGTTTAGAGTTGAGAAATCTAAAATAATTTCCCTAAATTAAAGAAAATGTACATTTGTGGTGCTCTGTAATTGCCAAAGTAGGTAGACTGTTACCACAATAGTTGCGTTGAATTGAGGTGGTTAAAAATTGTCAGCACAACCAGTATGAAAATCTGTATAGTGAGTCCTTCATAAACAACAACTAGAAATTCCATGTGACCCACTTATTATCATTCTAGATAACTTCCTATAAGAATCAAATACTTTATATTACAGTGACATGTGCATACCCGTGTTTACAGCAGCACAATTCATAATAACTAAATCTCGGAAGTGGTCTGTATGCCCCTCAACAGATGAATGAACCAAGAAAATGTAGTGTTTATACCCAGTGGAGCGCTACTTTGCCATAAAGAAGGCTAAATGTGAGTGATTTGTAGGAAAATGAAAGCACCTTGAGACCATAATATTAAGTGAAAATAAATCAGACACACGAATTAATATTTCTAGGTTTCTCTTATATGAGAAACCCAAACTTTAAAGAGCAAACTAAAATATAGACAATAGGAAATAGTGAGAGAGATTTTATTCTGAATGTGTAAAGGGATTAAAAGTTAGAAGGCAGGGTTGGTAAAGGGAAGAAAAAAGAATTGAGATGTGTTATGCACATGTACCAACTCTCCACAAAAAATTTAATTATTATATACTGTAATATGTACTAATGGCAAGTAAACACTAAAAAGCTGTCAGTACTTTGCTAAAATTGTGTGCATGTAACATCACTGAATATTCATGTATATCATTCTAAATTTTTTTAATTTGTTTGGCCATTTGAAATTGTAAAACAAAATATTTGTTTAAATTGTACAGTGTTAGGGCTGGGGATTTAGCTCAATGGTGTAAGCACCTGCCTAGCAAGTGTGAGGTCATGAGTTCAATCCCTGGTGCTGAAAAAAAAAAAAGACAGTAAATTGTACAGTGTTTTTGGAGGGACAAAACTAATTGGTTTTTTAATTTTGAGAATACAAGATATAGATTCATTTGCATTTCTAAGAAATAACACAGAGCTCCTGTGTACCTCTCACGAATCACCTCCCCATAGTAACAGTTGCAACACAAGTGTAATATAACAACCATAATATTGACACTGAGGCACTCAATGTACACAATTCCATTGCCACAGGATTCCTTCTAGTGTCCATCTGTAGCCATGTCCAATTCACTCCCGTTCTTTTCTTAACTTTGCCATCATTAGTCTATCACTGATTTTTGTAATTTGGTTCACTGAAATATCTACACATGAATGCTTACAGGAACTTGATTCCTAATGGTCAAAAATTGCAAATAATCTAGGTTTCTTCAACAGGTGAATGTTTTAAGCCAAGTGCAGTTTGCCTGAAGATTGTTCAGTGGCAGAAAAGAATGAACTGTTAAGACATATATCCACCACAGAGAAGTATGTTTTATTGTTGATACATTCTGTCGACTTGAGAAGTTTAGAAGTTTAAGCTACTCAGGAGGAAACCAGGGTTCTAACTTTGTAAACTTTCCCAGCCTGTGCAAGAGGAGAGCATGGAGATTTGTGATTGCTATACCTACCCTGATGGGGTGGTAGCCTGCTTACAATATAAAAGAGGAAAAGAGGCTTGACCCTCCCCTTTTGCTCTTGCTGTTTTTGCTATCTTCTGCCATCTTGAAGTATCGCCCCTGTTCCATGCCACCCTGCTTTTGAGCCAGCTGATTATGGACTGGAACCTCCACAGATTGTGAACTAAGTAAACCTTTTTTTCCTTCATTTTGGGTGGCAGGTAATTTCATTACAGTAACAAGAGAAAACCCAGACAGAATTTGGTAGCAGAGAAGTGGGGTTGTTGCTATGACTGACCTGACCACATGGTTCAAGAACCTTTGGGAATGGGTTGTGGGAAGAGTTTAGAAAAATTCAGAGATGTTGCATGAAAGAGTAGCACTGGAATGAGTTATGCTGTCCTGTATGGGAGATTCTGGGCAGAGCTCACAAGACCAGAAGTCTGATAGAAATCCTTCTGGTAAAAACCAGGCTCAGGAGGTCTCTGCTGGGAAGGACTGCATTTGGTGCTAGACTCCAGATGATATATATTATGGCTTAGCAAAAAGTTTGTCTGTATTTTGCTCATGTCCAGATACTTTGCCTGGGACTAAGATTAAAGGCAGTGGGCTAACTAAACTGGCAGATGAAATTTCAAGACAGTTCAATGTTGAGGCTCTGACCTGACTATTGTTGGGAGTTTTTAGCCAGGTTTATGTTGTGAATCAAGAGCAAAGAGCCCAGCAGGATGATTTAAAACGTGAGTTTGGCCAGAAAGGAAGCTCCAGTAAAGCTGTGAACTGAAAAGGTAGAGGAAAACTTGATTGCTCAAAAGGGATAGGAGAATAGAAAAGATGGCCTGAAGGCATCACAAAAAGCAGCAAATCACTACCCTTTGCAGCCTTAAAACTGCAAAAATTAGACTTTGCTTTGATGACAAAGCTGCAGAGCACAGTGTTGCAAAATGGTGGCAGCATAGAAAATTTGTTCCTTAGAATTGGATTCAGGGTGCTCAGTGATGTAGGAACTTGACCCTTACAGCCAGGAGAGAGGAAAGCCTGGCTACTGCTCCAGCTAGCAGTGGACTTTGACATTATCCATGCAGCACTGGTTTTAAGTGCATGCAGAATGCAAGAGTAATGGGGTTAAAAAGGCAGCTTCCACCTCAATTTCAGAACGGTTGGGATACCAGGCAGTGTGCTCTTGTGAGGGCAGTCTGTGAAGCTGTAAGGGTGAATTCAAAGGTGCAGTGGAGACTCCAGAAGTTCAGAAAAGCCAGGAACATGGACCACTTAAGGAAAGTTGCAAGGAGGGAACAAAGCATGCCTAAGACAGAAGCTGTGGGAGCTATAATCACCAGAAGTGCCATAGGGGTAGTCACTCAAGCCCTTTGCAGCTCACAATTTGCCACAGACTGCTTCAGATCCTGGACATAGAACTACAGGACTTAATTTTGCCCTGCTGGATTTTAGACTTGCTTTTGTTGCAATTCTTTGTATTCCCCTGTTGTAAATTCTGGAAAGAAAACCTTTATTTTGTGCCATTGAATGTTGAAAGTGTTTATCTTTGTTTTCATTTGTGCTTGTTATACCTAGTACATAGTTACATATTAATTATTGATTTATTAGTGTCTTTTGTCAGTCTTGCTGGGTATCAATTTTATTGAATTTTTCAAAGGAAATTTTTCTTCCATTCAAATATAGTTCAAATATAGGTCATTTTAAAATTTATACTATCTGTATATTTCTTTTAATATATTTAGATCACTTGTCTTGAATATAAATATTAACACCCTAGGACTAAAGCCTGCCAATTATTATTTTTTTTTTCATTTTTATATTTTTTTCCTCTTACTTTCTATTGGGTTTTTAAAAATTTTTTTCAATTACCACTTTTGTTTATCTAATGTTTTTGAGAATATATTGCATATCTCTTTTTAGTCATTGATATACATATTTCATTATAAATGCATAACATCAGCCTATTGATGTTTCATTTAATACTTCTAAGTGTGCAAAATTTACTTCCCTGTATGTAACATTACCCTTCCTCATTAATAATACAATTGTTCTATGTATCATATCAGATCGTGTTATTGTTTTTGCTTTAACTGTCAAACATAATTCAAAATACTGAAAAGGAAAAGGCAAATTTCCTGTGTATACCCATATTTTTGCTTACTGTATTCTTTCTTTTTCCTAATCTTTCAAGGTTATGAACTTTCTGTTTAGAAAACTTTTTAAGCCCTTTTTTAAGGATTGTTTTATTGTTAACAAATTACCTTTGTTTGTCTTCATTTTGGCAATGTCTTGATTTCCACACTGTTTCTGGAAATTATTATCTCTGGTTATAAGATTAGGTGTTGACATTTTTTTTCATCACTTGAAAAACATACCACTCATCTTAGTCCTTTTGGTTTCAGCTGAGAAATTTTCTTTCATTTGAAATGCTTATTTCCTGTAAATAAGGTGTTACTCATATCTTGTTGCTTTTAAGACATTTTCCTTTGTTCTTAGTTTTCAGATGTTTGATTATAGTGAGTATTAGTGTGACTTTCTTAGGCTTTATCCTGTTGGAGATTTTCTCAGCTTTTTTAATCCATAGGTTTACATTTTTGTCAACTTGGGAAGATTTTATCCTCTATGTCTTCAAGTAGCTATTCTTTTTCCTCTTCTTTTTCCATGACTTCACTGACTAGAACATCATATCTTTTGTTATCACCTGTTGTGATTTGTATATAGGTGGCCCCCCACAAGCCTCATGTACTCATGGAAGCAGCTGAATCTAGCATTCATGACTGATTCACTGCCTAGTGCTGGGTTTAGTGCTAGGATTAGTGCTGGGATTATCTTTATGAGTGCTGTACCCATGCAGGGGTGGAGCCTGCATACTATATAAGGGAGGGAAGAAGGCATGTTTTTGGTCTCTTTTGCTACTCTTCTTCCCTGTTTTGCTCTTGCTGCTTGTGAGCTGCCATCAACAGCTGCCCCCTCAGCCATGTCACCCTCCTTTGGAACCGGCTGGATATGAACTGAAACCTCCAAACTGTAAGAAATAAACCTTTCCTTCCCTAATTTTGGGTGTTGGGTAGTTTGTCTCAGCAATGAAAGAAAAGTAACCAAGACATAGCCCCACTAGCTTCTGTATACTTTTTTTCAGTGTATTTCTTTTGTTCAGATTGGGCAATTTCTATTGCTGTGTTCTCTAGTTTCATTAATGTTTCTGTTTGTTCCTTCTACTCCACTGTTGTGTTCATCTGATGAGATTTTTCTCTTTAAATTACTGCAACATTCTATTTTAGAAGCAGAAATTTCCACTTAGTTTATTTTATATATATTATTCATTTTCTGAGACTTTCTAGTGCTTTGTTGATTCTATTTTATTTTGTCATCAACATGTTCCTAATTGCTCCATGAAATATTTATCATGGCTGCTTTAAAATCTTTGTTAGCTATTTCTAACATCTCTGTTATCTTGTATTGGCATCCATTGATTTTTTAAAAAAATAAATTTAGTTTCAGTTCTTCCTTCTTCTTAGTATGACCAATGACTTTCAATTGAAATGTTGGCATTTGGAGTACCGTTATGAAGTGCTGGATCAGGTAATCCTTAAACATGTTGTATGTATCATTCATGGTTCTACAATCAAGCTATATATTACACTTTTAATTATGAAGAAGTTACCATATTTTACCACAGTGATGAAATAATTTACTCTAAGGTAAAAATACAGTTCTAAAAAGGGAGTACTAAACTATACACAAGTACAGCAAAGTCAGTGAGGTTTTTCTTAGGACTGGCAGTCAGGAGCACTGGGAAAAACAGTGATACAGACAAAATGTGTGGTTAAGAGCCTACACCTCCTACCCCTGAGTAGAAGTATCTCAGATGTGGAAAAATGGCTTGTGTCTGACACAGCTGCTATACCAAACATACAAAAACAGAAAGTGAAAACTTCCCTGCAAGGTTTACCCACATAACACACTTTCTCATTCATCTCTAAGTACTAGATCATTAAACTGATAATGGAAGTTTACCTCATACCATCTTCCTACTTGAGTTTTAGGAGGATTCTAGTATTTCAAGGTTGAGTAAGAAGATCTAAAAGAAATTCATCTGTGCTTTTCACATGTAATACTTACCCAACTAGAGAGCCTATTGCATACTCATCCTTCCAAACCACACAACCTGCACACGTGCAGAGAGAAACCTGTGAGATTCAGTAACACAAACAGAAGAAAACATAGCCATCAAGAACAGACACACAATAGGAAACATGTAATGTATATAGCGCATGTCGTGTGGTCTCAATAAATTCAAGAGAGCATGCTTGTTTTCAAAAAAAAACAAGAAATAAAACATGAAATGATAGGACAGATGAGATAACTTGAAATGGCAGATCATTTAAAAAAACAAGCAGAAATTTTAAAAATAGCTGGATGATTTCTTTGAAAGAAGGCCACACAGAACTACTGTTAAAACTGAAGGGAAATTTTTGGAAGTAAGATAAAAGTTGAAGTAAGGAAGAACAAAGTTGATAGCCCCTAATATTTTATCAGTGAGGAAATTCTGAGCAAGTCTCACAGACTAGAGAAAAAAAGGATGAAAATGACTAAGACTTGTGGTGCTGAAACAATAAAAATACAACAAATTATCTACTACTTAGAAGGAAAACCCTCAAAATGAAAAAAAAAAATCCTAGCCCTGAAAGCTGACAAAGCTGATTATATATTAAGCAAAATTTTATATGTCTAAGCATACTGATTGTATTTTGAGAAACAAGAATATACAATTATAAAAATAAAAAAAAATAAAAATACATGACACCCATCAAAAAAGAATTCACCCTGACTGAAAATTCTCTTCTGCAGTATTGAAAGGTGGAAGATGACATGTAAAAAGAAATATCTGCATTTCAGGTAAAATATTTATTGTCTGAGTGCTATATTTTGCACATAATAATTTTTACATTGGACAACACCAGATATAGAGAGGCTCAGAATAGCACTCACATTATTTTAAGATCCACTGTCACAAGCAATATTTGAATCAGACTTGGGGAAGTCACACCAGGACAGACATGGTTGATAGCTCTGAAAACATTTAAATATTAATTAGTCCAAAAATGTCATAAATATAGTTAGAAAGTAGAGTATATTTACTGTATTGAGATCTGTAAGCGGATCTTGAAGAGAAGATACATAGTGTAAAGAATAATTTGGCAGTGATACCTGAACATTAAATTTCTGTATATTGAACTTATCAAGAAGCATGAGGCGAGATGAAAGAAAATTTTAGCAGCCTAATTTTCTGTGATATATAGCATAGCCAATACATTTTTACTATTGATACTAAAAATTAAAGGAATGCATGTTCAAATATTTTAAAGTGATAATGTTATTAATATAATTTAAAGCAGTCTGTTTTTCTTAATTACTAAAAAAGAAAAACATTTTTACATGTGATATTCGTGAAAAACTGATAGAAAACAAGTGAAATAGAATATAAACCACAATTACTTAAATTCATAAAATAAGATTATTGAAGTGAAATGACGTAAATGAATACCAATAAGTCAAAAAAATTTGCAGTGGCTAGCAATATTTATATTTTGTGAGAAAACAAAAGATACCCTGTGTAGTATACAATAGATGCATCTAAAATACACTGATTCGAACAGGCTATGATAAAATCATGGGCAACTATCTATCAGGAAAATTTATTCTAAGCCCCTCACTGCTCAAAATATTAATATACCAAGCACAATTCAAGGAACATAACAGAAAGAACAAAGAGGATAAAAATTTGAACAAGATAAAAATTTGAATTTGTGATAAACACTCACTAATAAGTTATGATAATATATCTATGAATATAATTTAAATTAGCTGAAGAATTTTGATGCACTTAACAAGCAAATAGTAAATATCGATAAACTGAGAAAAGAATTAATACTTATTTTATATAATGGATGTAGTTTTGAACCATGCAAAATGAGACTACATATTTTCTCTACTTGCCTAGTTTGCAAAAGTTGATTATATATTTAGGAACACAAATTATAAAACACTCTAAAAGGAAAATTATGAGTAATTTTTTATAACTCAACAACAAAACCAGAACTGAGTATTTATCAAACACATCAAATTTAAAGTATTCTCAACCATAGATTATAGTAAAAACTAAAGCTTTTGCAACTGTGAGTTGTTAAGAAATAATTTAAAGAAGATTAATTCTTATAAAGCTTAGAAGAGATGATTGAAAATTTATTTAGAGGTTATCTTGTGATGTAACTACAGAAAGTGTGAAAATGAATAAATTTATCATTTCATTGAAATATTAAGTAAAATATATTCCACATATCTATTTCTGTATATGTATATGGAAGTCAGGAGGAAGGAATTGACAAATATGTAAGGAGAAGTTAGTGAATCAGAGAAATGATACCAGCAAGCAAATTTAATAATAAATTAGAACAATTTACTATTACCACATGATCAAATGAAACTTATTTTAAAATCTAAAAGTCTTCCAGTATTAGGAATAATGGAGTAATTAATAACATCAATAGGTGAAAGGAAAAAAAAACATGTCACTATTGTGATAGATGAGAAAGATTTGCTTGACAGAATCAGTTATTGGTTTTAAATATTATTTAATGAAATAGAAATAGACATTTTCTTAGTCTTAAAATATCTGTTCATATAAAGCAGAAAAATTATACTCACTGTTAAAACATGACACCTGTATTACTGTTAACACTGGGGCAAACAATAATGCCTTCATCACTAATAATATGTATAATCTAGATAGTCCAACAAATCTGAAGAGATAATAAAATATATACAAAGTATGTATTATCATTAACTGCAGATACATATGACCTACCCAGACAACCAAAAGGAATTACTGAAAACACTAATAACACTTAAAAGGAAATACAATATAATTCATTCAATAAATTCAATATGTTTATTGGTTAGAAATAGTGCACATAGGTCATGATTTCAGTGTGTAAATCTTTGCAAGTTAGAGGAAAAGACATCCTGTTCAGGTTAGCAGCCCAAAATACAAAATAGCTAGTAAAAAATATTAGTCTTCTCTGAGGAAAATTTGAAAATAATAATTCAATCACATACAAAGTCTTGAAGAAAAATTTACTCTGAGAAAATGAGATATTATAAAATATTATCTACAAATCATTTGCAAATTTTATATGATTTTAATTATCAAATATTTCCTATTGCATTAGTTAACTATAAATGTCATATATGGAGTAAACATAATTGAGAAATTTTGAAAAACAAAAATGAGGATGACTTTGCCAGTTGAAGTTTTAAAATATTTAAAGACATACTTGTTTTAACAGTGTGATGTGATTCAAGATTAGATAGAGCACAGGGGAATGAAAATGGTCGAATGGTGATGGGTAACAAAATTCAGCCTTTCCTCCATCTAGATTCCAGATACTGAAAAATAACAACTTGTTGAGAGGAGGGGAAAAAAGTAGCAGATCATTTAGAATTAGGAAGGAATTCACAGAAAAATATTAGAAGATACAGAGAAGTTGAAAGATGGTTCACAATATAGAGAACAGAAAAAAAAAAAAAAGGACTCTCTCCATCGCTCTCACAACTTGTACAAAGGGAAAGTGGGTTCCCTAAAACAAGGAAAGCACCCAAGGCTGGGAGATCCAGAGAGAAATGACATCAGAGCCCACAGTCTTCGCGAACTGCAAAAACATCATAGAGTTTTTTTCTCCGAGGGAACGTCTTCCATACGGCAGTCAACAGCTTGAGAAGGATTGAAGCGAAGGTATCTGCCATATCACCAGAAAGTACCTGAGCGGGCATCATTTGGGGAAAAGGTTGGTTATTTAAATCTGTGACTGAAAACAACTGAAAAACAACTATTTCAGGGCTCTTAGTGTTACCCTATTACAGTAACTGGGTAAGACAGCCATGAGAGACGGTCACAGACAGTGAGTGGGTTAGAAAGAGACCTCTTAGAAGATTAAAGCCTGGAATGACCCAGACCTCATCTCCTGCTAGGAGAAGCCAAGCCCATCTTGAGCTGTGCTCACAAACAGCAGAGACTGAAAGTGCCTGTCATATTAAGTATTTGAACCCTTCCTTGCTCCATTGCCTACATCCAGCACAGATCTGAGGTCTGAGTGCCTTTCTGATGGAAGCCAGGACATGTCTTGGTGCAGACACTGCCGCAGTCACGGGTAGAAAGAAGATCCTCTGCGGTAGGGAGCACAATTCAGAAA
>RJWT010047249.1:0-11336 GCA_004365215.1 Cuniculus paca | reverse complement strand
ATCTGAATGTCAGTCAAATAGTGACAGGATAAAGCAAACCATGGGGCAATAGTACAATGGACTACTACTCAACAATAAAATGCAAAGGACAACAGGCATATGCTGGGACTTGGCTAAATCTCAAAAACACTATGCTAACTCAAAGAACCCAGACACAACAGGCTGTAGATTGAATTATTCCATTTATATAAAAGTCCAAAATAAGAGAAATTTATAGGACAGAAATTTGATCAGTGGTCCCATAGCTGGGGGAGAAAGTGGAGATTGGCTGCAATTGACCATGAGGGGTGAACATTTAGGGGTGATGGAAGTGTTTTCAAGCTGGATTGCAGCAGTGACTACACAGCTTCATATGTACATTGAAAACTGTTAAATCACACACAAACCATAGGATAATTTTATTTTGTATAAATTATACCTCCATAGAGCATTTTTGAAAGTGGAATAAAACAATAGATGGATCCTTTGCTAAACCTGGTATGATACCACATACCTGTGTGTAATCTCAGCACTCGGGAGGCTGAGGCAGGAGGGATTGCCATGAGTTTGAGGCCAGTCTGGGCTACCTAGTGAGTTCAAGTCCAGCCTAAACTACAGATTGAGACTGTGTCTCAAAAATAAATAAATAATAAATGGATCCTTTGCTTATCTTGCCCAAGAATAGGACACTTCTTGACCTCTATTCTTAAGTCACATTACCATTGCATACAAATGTTAGGACTGTGAAGAATAGCATTGGCATTTTAATAGGGATTGCACTGAATCTTTAGACAGCTTTGGATAGCATGGAAATTTTATAGTCATGTTTGAAAAACATTAGACCTACTTCATAAACCTGTGTCTCTGAATCATTACTTTAGACTTCCAGTCCCATGAGCCTGCGAAGCATATACCTAGTGAATAAATCCCCCTGAACATGATATTCCTCATGACATACGCCCAAGAGCCAAAAGTCTAAGACAGGAATTATCACCAGGTACCTCATGTCACTCTTGCTCATTCAACAGCCTGATTATGCTGCTCCCTTACGTAACAAAGACAGTGTCGATGACTGTCCTCCAACTGATATAAAGGTGGGGGGAGAACAGCATGCTCCAGGAGCTCTGCAAAGGTCAGGGATAGTGCTCCTAAACTCTTCTGCCACAGGCTACCTGTGACCAGGTAGCTCTGAAGAATCTAGTGCCGAGATTCTGCATTAATAAAATTAATGTTGAAAAAGCACGGTGATGTTTACATGGTCTTAAATCAGAGTTTCTGGCAAACTATTATGTTTCCTGTACTGAGCATTTATACTCATACTTGCACAATCAGTTTAGAGATCCATCATTCTCACTTG
This sequence comes from Cuniculus paca, assembly GCA_004365215.1. Classification (NCBI taxonomy): domain Eukaryota; kingdom Metazoa; phylum Chordata; class Mammalia; order Rodentia; family Cuniculidae; genus Cuniculus; species Cuniculus paca. Next base: position 10,000 of record RJWT010047249.1, on the reverse strand, counting down.
ACTGATGTGACAGCAAGGAGAGTAATCTAAGCTCTTTGCTGGAACAGAATTTCTCAAATGAAATTCACCTCAGTCACAGCTTTCTGAGGCTCAGTCTACCCCCAATTACCCTCTCTCCCTTTCTTGAACTCTGAAGTCCTGTCCAAGCTTTGAACAATTTGGTCAAACTTTTCTTGATGTAAAAGATTCACAAAGCTGAGTTCTAGGCTAAATTTTGCCTGCCTTACAAACTCTCATCTTTGCTGACCACCCCCGCCCCCGAGAAAGTTGTAGCTACACTCTTGGGAACATGTCCTTTCTCTCTTTATGTTCCTCAGCCTTTTTTTCATAAGCTGTCCAAATCTATCTTCCTGACAGTAAAAGAGAAATTTATTATAGGATGGAAGGCTATCATCCCAACCTGCAAAGATGGATGTATATAATAATGTCACCACCAGTTATCAACTGCAAATGATACACACATAGGCCTTATTCTTATACTTTATGAGCTTCCAGTTATGACTCCTTTTAACCTGTCCAACACTCTGGACCTACTAGCAATTGAGCCACAACAGTATCCTCTCAACATTTTCCAAGCCCACTACTATCACTACCATTTCCCAGCATCACATCACAACCAGCCAAGGTGGCCCAGGACACAGCCATACGACCAGTCTTCTAAAAACACTGTTGTTGTTTTTCATGTCTTTCCCTTGCTTACAAATCTGCCATGATGCTTGGTCCTCTATCGTGCCGTGATGAAAGTCCTTGTAGTTACTGGGGTTCTCCAGAGAAATAGAGTCAAAAGGAACTAGGAGATTAATTACGAGAGATTAGCTCATGTAATTATGGAGGTTGTGAAGGCCTGTGATAATTTCCCTGCAAGCTGGAGACCTGGGGAAGCCAGTGATGTAATTCCAGTCCAAGTGTGAAGCTCTAAGAACCAGGGCAGTTGATGATGTAAATCCTAAGCCAAGTGCAGAAGACCAATGTCCCAGCTCAGGCAGGCAAGTTGAGTTCTTGGCTGGGGATTTAGCTCAGTGGCCTAAGCGCCTGCCTGACAAATGTGAGGTTATGAGTTCAATCCCCAGTGCTGCAAAAAGAAAAAAAAAAAAAAAAAGAGTTGAAGAGTTGAGTTCTTTTGTTCTATGGGGCCCCTCAATGGATTGTGGAATGTGCACTCACACTGAGGAGAGGTTATCTGCTTTACTTAGTCCATAGATTCAAATGGAGGTCTCTGGAAATGCCCTCACAGAACAATGTTCCATGTGGACATCCTTCAGCCCAGTCAGAACAACACAAAATCAAATAGTACTGCAGCCCAATTTCAGGAATAATTTGCTCTCCTGTAGGAAGGTCACAGGTGTTTTTCTTGCCTTGTTTCCTCTTTCTTCCTTTCTTTTCTTTTCCTTTTTTTAAGTTAAGTTTATGAATACGTTTTAGGTATATATATAATAATCACATTCATCATAGGAAATTTGTACCTGTACATAATATATCTTGATTCTCTTTTTTCCCAATTCTCTCTCCTCCCTTCAACTTTTCTTCCCCTCCTTATTTACAAAAGCTTTGTTTGCATTATTTCCTTCTATTCCCCTCTTTTTCTTTTCCCTTCCTTCCTTTCCCTCACTCCACTCCCTAATTCCTCTTCCCATTTGAACACTTTCTTCCTATTTCCAAATATCTATTGCATATTTGGGGCTTTATTTATCCTCCTGGTTTCTCACATCAGAGAAATAATGCGATACTCAAACACGTACATGCAATATATTTCACTTAAGAGTATGGTCTCAAGGTGCATCCATTTTCCTAGAAAGTCTCAAGTTTATCCTTCTTCATGGCAGAGTAGATCCTATTGTATTTTTAAAAAAAAAACCTCTTCTTTATCCGTTTATCAGTTGAAATGCATTTGGACTGTTTCTAAGATTTTGCTATTACAAATTCTGCTACTATAAACATGGGTATTCATATATCACTGTCTTATGATGCTTTTAATTCTTCCAGAAAGATACCAAGAAGAGGAATAGCTGGGTCAAATGGAAACTCTAGCTTTAGGTTTTCGAGAAATCTCCACATCAATTTCCACAGTCATTGCATCAGTGTACACACCTTCCAAAAGTGAAGTGTTCCTTTTTCCCCGTAGCCGCTCCAGCATTAGTTATTGGTTGATTTCTTGGTAATAGTGATTCTTTCTGGGGGGAGATGAAAGCTCAGTATTGTTTTAATTTGCATCTCTTGAATGACCAATGATGCTGAACATTTTTTTCAATATTTTTCAAATATTTATTTCTGTTTGTACTTCTTCATCTGAGATGAGTCTATTCATTTCAGATGCTCATTTTTGGATAGTGTCTTTAAATTTTGGGGGACCAATTCTTTTGAGTTCTTTATGTAGTCTCGACAAAAGTCCTTTGCTGAGGGACAACTGGTTAAAATTTTTTCCCACTCTTTGGGTTGACTCTTCACTCTGTTGCTTGTTTCTTTCATTGTACAAAAGCTTTTTAATAAGACAAGATCCCAGTTATTCTTTGTGATATTTTCTGTGCAATCGGGATTTTGTTCATGAAGTCTCTGCCTACACCTATGTCTTCAAGATTTCTACCTATTCTACCTTCCAGCACATTTAGTGATACTGTCTTAGTATTTACATCTTTGATTGATTTCAATTTTAGTTTAGTGAATGGTGAGAGACATGAATCTAGTTTCAATCTTCAGCATGTGGAAAGTCAGTTTTTCCAGCACCACTCAATAAAAAGGATATCTGTCTTCCACTGAGGGTGTTTTGTTCCTTTGTCAAAGATAATGTGGCTAAGTGTGCTTGGATTTATTTCTGAATCTTCTATTCTATTCCATTGATAATCTTTTTTTTTTCCAGTACAATGCTGCTTTTATCATGGTATCTTTGTAGTATAATTTCAGGAATTGTGATGCCCCTTGCCTTGCCTTTGTTGCCCAGAATTACTTTTGTTAGTCTAGGTCTCTTCTGGTTCCAAATGAATTCCAGGATTGTTTTCTCTAGTTTTGTGAGCTTGCATTAAATCTATATAACAGTTTTGGAAGTATGGTCATTTTCAGTATATTGGTTCTTCCTCCCCAAAACCAATGGATATTTTTCCATTTTCTGATATCCTCTTTGATCTCCTTTTTAAGAATGCTACAGTTTTTTTTTGTTTTGTTTTGTTTTTTTTTGCAGCGCCAGGGATTGAACTCACGACCTTACGCTTGCCGGGCAGATGCTTAGACTGCTGAGCTAGATCCCCAGCCCTGGTGTTTTTGAGACAGTGTCTCACTATACTGTTCAGGCTGGCCTTGAGCTCACTTTGTAGCCCAGGCTGGTCTCGAACTCACAACGATCCACCTGTCTCAGCCTCCCAAGTGCTGGGATTACAGGCATGAGCCACCATGCCCAGCTAATGCTACAGTTTTTGATGTGAAGTTCCTTTACTTCCTTTGTTAGATTGATTACTAATTATTTCATTTTTGGATACTATTGTGAAAGGTGTGCTTTTGTCTAATTTGTCTCTCAGTGAGTTTATTTGTCTCTCAGTGAGTTTATTTGTGTAGAAGAATGTGATTGATTTTTGAATGATAATTATGTATCCAGCTCTGCTACTAAATTTGATTATTAAATCTAGAAATCTTTTGGTGCCATTTTTGGGATCTTCCATGTAAAGTATCATGTCATCAGCAAATAAAGATAATTTAACTTCTTCTTTCCTATCTTTATTGCTTTTATTTCTTTCTCTTGTCTGATTGTTCTGGATAATGTTTCTAGAACTATATTGAACAGAAGTGGTGATAGTGAACATCCTTGTCTTGTTCCTCAATATACAGGGAAAGCTTTCAACTTTTGACCATTTAGCATGATGCTGGTTATTGGTTTGTCATAGACAGCATTCATCAGATTGATATAAAGACCATCTATTCAAAATTTCTGTAATGTTTTTATCATAAATGGGTGTTGGACTCTGTCAAATTCTTTTTCTACATCTACTGAGATGATCATGTGGTTTTTTTCCTTGACTCTGTTAATACAGTGTATTACATTTATTATGAAGCATATGTTGAAACATTACTTCATCCCTGGAATGAATCCCAGTTAGTCATGGTGGATAATCTATTTGATGATTTGCTGCATTATTTTTGCCAGTATCTTACTGAGGATTTTTTGTGTCTTGTTCTTTAGCAAGATTGGTCTGTAGTTTTCTTTTTTCAGCTGAATCCTTCTCTGGTTTGATATCAGGATAATGCTTGCTTCCAGGAATGAGTTTGGGAGTATTGTTTCCCTTTTGATTTCACTAGAGTTTGAGGAGTAGTGGGATTAGATCTCCTCTAAATTTCATGTATAATTCAGTAATGAATCTGTCAGGACCTGGGCTTTTCTTTGTTGTTAGGTTTTTAAATTACATCTTCAATTTCATTGATTGATATGGACTTATTTAGAATTTTTATGTCTTCTTGATTCAGTTTTGGTAATGCATATGTATCTAGGAATCTGTCCATTTCTTCTTGTGTTTTCCAGTTTGTTAGAATACAGCATCTCACAGTGGGTGTTGATGATCTGGATTTCTGCAGAATCTGTTGTGATTTCACCCTTTTCATTCCTAATTGCATGGGTTTGAGTCTTTTCTCTCTTTCTTTTCTTTTTTTTTATAAGGTTGGCTGAGGGTTTATCAATTTATTGAATCTTTCAAAGAATCAACTTTTTGATTCATTGTTTGTATTGTTCTTACAGTCTCAATTGCATTCATTTCTGCTCCAATCTTTATAATTTTCTCCCTCAGATGAGTTTTGGGCTTTACTTTCTCTTCTTTTTCTAGAAGCTTAAGGTTCAATATTAGATTGCTTATTTGAGCTCTCTCTGTTTTCTGGTATGGGGATTTACTATTATAAATTTTCCTGATAGAACTATTTTCCCTGCATGCCATAAGTTCCAGCATAGTCTATTGGTCTTATCATTTAATTGCAGAAACTACCTAATTTCTTCTTTAATTTCATCTGTGACCCACTGGTTGTTCAGGAGAGTATTATTTAATTTTCATGTGTTATGCAGTTTTTGTGGATTCTTTTACCATCGATTTCCAGTTTCATTGCACTATGGCCTGATAATATACATGGAATAATTTCAATTCCTTTGCATTTATTTGCATGTTCCTTGAGCTAGTATGTGGTCTGTTTTGGAGAATATCCTGTATGCAGCTGAGAAGAATGTGTATTCTGATATTGTGGGGTGGAATAGTCTGTAGACATCTACTAAGTCCATATGTTCAATGGTTTGGTTCAGTTCTGATATTTCTTTGTTGACTTTTTTGTTCTAGTTGATCTATCTGTTATGACAGTGGGGTATTGAAGTACCCCATTAAAACTGCATTGGTGCTTTTTTTGTTGTTCATGTCTAGTAATTTTTGTTTTATATAGTTGGGTGTGCTGGTATCAGGTGCATATATATTAACAATTGTTACCTATTCTTCTTGTATTGTTCCCTTAACAAGTATGTAGTAACCTTGTCTCTCTTGATCAGTCTTGGCTTGAAATCCACTTCATCTCCAAATAGAATAGCTACTTCTGTGTTTTTTCAGGTTCTTGCAGCATGGAGTATCGTTTTTAATTCTTTGGCTTTGAGTCTCTGAGTTTCTTTTTGAGTTAATCATATTTCTTATATGCAGCAGACTGTTGGATCTTGTTTCTTGATTTATTCTTCCAATCTGTTTCTTTTGATTGGAGAATGGAGACCATTTACAGTGATGTTACATAATGACCTATCCTTGTCATATAATTCTCCTGTTGTTGGTTTCTTTTCTTTCCCCACTGTTTAGTTGCTTACCTTGTCTAGTAAATCATTCTATTGGGGTTCATGGAACTGTAGTCTTCATTACCTCTTCCTAGAATATCCTTCAGAACATTTTGGGGTTCTGCCTTGGTGGTCATGAATTTCTCTATGAGTTTTAAAAGATAGTTTTGTGGGGTCCGTCAGTCTGGTTTGGAGGTTGTTTTCTTTTAGGGCTTGAAATACTTCACTCCAACCTCTTCTTGTCTTCAGGGTTTGTGTTGAGAAGTCTTCTATAATTCTGATGAACTTTCCTTTATAGGTGACTTGTTATTTTCTAATAGCTTTTAACATCCTTGTGTTGAATTTCTGGAATCTTGACTATTATATAGTGGTGTAGTTTTTTTTTTTAATCATAGCTAATCAAAGTGCTGTATGTCTCACTTATCTGTATGTCAAACCATTTTTCCAAACTTGAAAAGTTTTCTGCCATTACTTCTGTGAACAGGTTTTTTTTTTTAATGACATTTGTGCTACCTCCTGATTTTTCATTGACTCTAATCAACTTTATGTTATTTTTCTTTACATCATCTAGCAGCTGTTGGATTAATTTTTCATAGTCCCTTGATATTTTTGAGTCTTTCTTTTATGATCACTAACTTCAAAGTTATCTTCTAGATTTGATATTATGTCCTCATATTGTTTGGTTCTACTGCACATACTTTTAATAGATCTTTTCATCTCCTAGACACCTGTTTGAATCTGTTTCATAGATTCCATTGCTTTCCTATGTTGAGCATTCATGAAGCCATCATTTACCTAAGCTGCTCTATTTTTTTTTCTCTGTATCTACACTAGATTCACTAACCATGTCCTTCATTATGGTCATCATCTCTTTAGTTATCTGAGATATTATTTCTAATTTTTTTTAGCTTAGTTTCTGCAGTGATGCTTTTAAATTGCTTATGGTAGGTAGCTTTATTTCTAGTATCAAGAACTCCTTAGGAAATGACTACTTTTCAGAGATGTCTTCTAGGTGTAGTTGTCTTTTGGTTTTTGAGTCTGTTGCAAGATCCTACCTCTTCAATTTATTAGGTACTAGAAGTTGCTGCTTATTTGGTTTGTCCCCTGGTTCTTTGGTAATGTCCATAGTATTATTTATGACCCCCTCAGGCAATCTTAGTCTTAGTATACGAGAAAGAACGACTGATTAGAACAACTGTCACTTTGGTTAAAGTAATACAATCAGTAATAACAGTAGCACAGCTCAGAAAATGACAAACTGTGGTGACTATTAATTTGCCACCTTTAACTGTCTGAACAATATTTGTAGCTATATAATGAAATCTAAAACAAACCAGGAAAATTGTATACCATAAATATTCACTCAATAGAGCAATTTTACCCTCAGGGGAGAAAAATTAAAAGTGGTAAGTGGAAAAAATTGAGAAATAGAAGAGGAAGAGATTAGAAACAAGGCTGAAGAGCAAAGGATGATTACACAAACTTTGGGAAACTGATGAAGAAGACAAGAGGGAGAAAAAGAAGAAAACAACAGAAACAGAAACAAAACAACAAAAAACACCAGAAACAATGTTGACACACATATAAAAACAAGAAAAATCAAAAGAAAGGAAAAAAAGGCAAAGAAAAGAAGAAAATAAATTCCACCTCAGGGGGTGTCTCTGCTGTCACTGGTAAACAAATGGGGAAAACAAGCCCAGATCTGTGTTGACTGATCCCAGCAAGCCTGCAGTAGAATTATGGCAGGCTGGTGGATAATCCCAGTGAGCCTACACTTTCAACACCACTGAAATTCAGGCTGATCTTGGTTTCTGTTTGTGAGGCTGGGACCTGAGTTGTTCAGCCCACAATACTCTGTATGCTTCTTGCTGGTTTGAACTTGGTTCCCTGACCTTGGGTGTCTCCCAGAGCTGTGCTTCACCCTGACACTGGGAGCCCTGAGATGGAGCCAACCCACTGCTGCTCTGAGTCCTGAGTTCAGTCGGCCCCTTCTCAAAATAGCACTAGGCCAATCGTCCTCTCCAGGTGACATCTGAATTGGATTGGAATCACTCACCAGCCACTGCAGCCTGCAGCATCTGCTGCTCCTTTCCATTGGTGCAGTTCACCATAGAGGCCTCTGGAGTCACCTGCAGTTACTAAGCCTCTGGAGGTTCCAGCCATCACTCCCACTCTGCGAGCTAGGATTCATTGTTTGCCACCTCCCTCTTCTGCATTAAGGTCCCTCTCCTTGCTTTCCTCATGGGCTCCAATTCTTGTTTCAGTTCCTTGCTCAGTCCCAGGGACCTAATTACCTCCTCCTTCTCCTCCCCACATTGCTATATTCCAGTGCCTCAACTCCAAATATCAGAAAGGCTGATTTGCTGCTGCTCAGCACTCTGCCGTCTTCCTGGAAATCTCGTCTCCTTTTCTTTTCTTTTCTCTTTTTTTTTCTTTTCCTTTTTCTTTTTCTTTCTCTTTTCTTTCCTTTCCTCCCTTCATTCATTTGTTCTTTCTTTCTTTCTATCTGTTTTTAGATAAGGTCTGGCTCTGTCGTCCAGGCTATATCTGAATTTAGGATTTTCCTTCCTCGGCCTCTTCAGTGCTGTGATTACAACTGTGCACCACCACATAAGCTCTCCTAAGCTTTGTTATCAGTTGTCAGCCACACCCTTACCTCAGTGGATTGGTAATGTGCATGGGCCAGAACTTCATCAATAACACACTATCTGTAGTGTGTATCATTAGGACCTCAGAGACATTTCAAAACACACACACACACACACACACACACACACACACACACATTTTTGGGTTTTGTTTCATTGTTTGTTTTCGTTTTGTTTTATTTTGAGATCTCCCTATGTTGCCCAGGCTGGTTTCAAATTCTGATTTCAAGTGTGCTTCCCTCCTCAGTCTCTCATGTAACGGGGACTATAGGCATATGTCATTGTGTCTGGCTCAAAGAGAATGTATTTTATACTGGCATTAAGTTAGCATTAGATTAGACAATCAGAGGACTCACTCTCAAGACCTTATTATCTTCATCTCTACATAGAATTGCTTTCACCGAATTTGGTCCTACCCCATGGGCACTGTGTATTTTAATGAGACCCATCTTTTTCTGTCGCAAAACACTTTATCTTAATCTTTCTGTACGATTTCTTCCACCTCCTTCATAGTTCTACTTAAGGGGCATCCTTCTGGGAAGCTCCTGGTCCAACATTCTTGCAGCTCCCTTCTCTGAATTCATCTGTCTATCATTTGTTTTCACACTTTGAATTCCTTTAATTTTTCTTTTTAATTGTTAAAATTCATGGTAGTGATGAGTGGGAGTTTTCAGAGAATATTGGTCGGAAATATTGGTCAAGGCAGAACACACATTCTCCCTAGAAATCTTTCCTGTCCAAGGGAAGGTAATTAAGGCAACCTCAACCAGCTATACCAGCTGTCTCCTCTGACTAGTTAATGACATGAGTTTTTCTGTGTTTCATACTCACCTTATTCAATGCAGATTTGGGGTTCTTATTAATGCAGATTAGGGGCTCAAAGATTCTGAAATCATGCCAGAAATTTGTATTTTTAACAAGTATTCAAGTACAAAGAATAACTGCTTTACAGCATTTATCAACAATCAACTACTATTCACCAGATTGTGTCATCAGTTTCATTCAGCATTTTTTCATTTGGTTTTGAGACAAGATCTTGCCATGTAGTTCAGGCTGGCCTTGAAATCACTTTGTATCCTAGGCTGGCCTTAAACTCATGGTGACCCTCCTGCCTCAGCCTACCACATACTGGGATTATAGGCATGCATCACCATGCCCAGCTCACTCAGTATTTTTTCAAACTACTTTAGGCTGGAGTAAAATTCTGCAATGAACTCATATGTATTATGATGTTAAGAAAGTAATGCCTTAACTTTGGTGAATATTTGCATTTTAAGGAGAATGCCCAAAGAAAGTAACTGTTTACCTCAAAGCAGTGAAACTCAAAGATTCAATTTTGAAACTAACAATTTAAGAAGTAGTTGGGGATGATTATCTGCTTTCAAAAAAGTGGGAATAGGGCTGGGGATTTAGCCCAGCGATTCAAGTGCTTGCCTGGTAAGTGCAAGGTCATGAGTTTGATCCCTGGTACAAAAAAAAAAGAAAGTAAAAAATCTGTTCTCAGGTGCCCATACTCAGAGACAAAAAAGAGGGAATACATTTTAGGGCATCACTGGCTTTTACACTACCTATGTGTCTTTCC
>RJWT010047248.1:0-11330 GCA_004365215.1 Cuniculus paca | reverse complement strand
TATTGGAACACATACAGCTAAAATGCTATGAAAGAAGCCACCAGGGAAGACACTCAGTAACATGACCTAAAGAAGAAACCGTAAAGGACCCAGGTAAGGTCACCCAGTCATCTGAGTAAATGCACACCCCAATGTCGAGACGTACATGACAACCGTGTCTTGATCTCAGAAATAGTAAGTCTGCAAAGTGAACTTGGACAAAGCTGGCCTGACTGGAACTAAAACGTCATTAGTTTTCTCGCCTGTTCAAATAATACGGTTCAGGAACCCAGAACTCAAATGCCCTTTATGACAGGTTCAGAGCGAAAGTCAGTTTCATAGAAATCAGTAAGGAACTAAGCAATACCGCATCGCGGGTTCACTCAGCCACACCATTCCTGACAGGATCGGGAGCGAACTTCTAACTCTAGCTCACTCCCTCTCTTCTCAATTACAAAAATCAAAGTCAGTATTTTTTCCACTCTGGCAACCGTTCGTTTCTACTGTCCTGTGGTGCAATGTGTCATCAATACATCACGCCCATCCCTCCGTTTACACCACAAAGAAGGCTGAAGCTCCCAAGTAACCAGCGCTTCCTCCTCTTCTTTTTCTTCCCGGCACGTTGAAAATGAAAAGGAAACCGCTGGCATGCTCCTACCTGAAGCACGTCCACCTGGCCTCCTCCTCTAGCTGTCCTGCCCTCCGGGGAGGCAGGAGGCTGGGAGCGCAGCGTCCTTCTCAACTCCTCTAGAGTGAGCTCGTGGGCTGAGATCTCTGCTTGGATTTTCTACCAAGAGGTTTGAAAGGGGAGAGGAGGTGGTCTTTAAACAAGCATACAAAGAAACAATACAAAAAGTTGTGTACAGTTCTGTGATACATATTGTATTTCCCGAGCTATCACAAGCTTTAGTAAGTTTGTCATATAACTTAGAATAATAATATGGGCCACCATAATGGATGACTACTGTGTGCTATTTAAGATGGTTCATTTACTTAGCTTATGATTAAGGGAGCTAGCTAGTGCAAGGACCTGAGATAGAAGTGGGGTGACCAGCCACACAGGTAAAAATTAAGAATAGACAGTGCACTAGAACTCTGGACAAAGAATGAATTTCCTTAGGCAGCATGGAATCCCACCTACTGCCTACTAAGATCCTGAATTTCGAGGAAAATTAACCTGTTCCATCTGAGATCCCAGTTTACTGCAAACACTGTGTGAAAGATCAGGACTACACAGCCTGAGTCCCAATTAGTCATTTCAAATCCACAGCACCACCGGTGACAGGAGAACTCTTAAACAATTAAGCAACTCCTGTCCCCTACTCTCCTGCAAGTAATTCTGAACTGAGGGGCCATGCAATCACCCCATTTGGGACCCTCCTGGAAATCCAGTAATTATTCTCCTTCTCCTTTTTGCCATCTCCTTATTGCCGATCAAACTTTCCTAACCTCCTTCTTCGTTTCTTGACTTCATTCTTCAACGTTTGCTGAACCACAAGCCCCGAACACACGGTATCACTATGAACATGCTAAAGTCTTTGCACTGGTCCTTTCTAACGTTCACAACTGTATTTATAAAGAAGAAAATTTTCCAGCTTCGTAGCTAAGAAAATCTCAAGTTAAAAATGCTGGATAGTTGCCAAAGTCTCCTAAAAGGAGCATGAGAACTCAGAAACCTCAGAGCTGCTTCATGAGAAAAGTCAAACATTCTCACTAGCACTGGCAGGAGGGACTCCCTGGCTTCTTCCCAACTAAAAGTCCTCAAATGCATGTCAATACCTGAGCTTCCTGTGGAACTTGGAAAGCATCTATCCTGTCCGTCAGGTAGGAGGTGAGCTGCTTATCTAGCTCCCCCAAGCTCTCCTGCAACACTTGAAGCATGTGGTCAGCTTCTCGCAGGACCTGCAGCTGCTTTTCCAAAGAAATCTGCTTGCTCTCTGCCTAGACACAGGAAAAGTTCAATCGTTAGTTGTTCAACACAAATACAAACAGCGGTATATACTTTCTGGCTACTAAGAAAAGACTGTAAAAGCACTAGTGCAAAACCTTCGCCTTCCTTATAAGTAAATAATGTCACTAATGACGACATGGAAATGTCCTTCTAATGGGCTATGTACCTGGCAATTAATAATTTCTACTTCTTTCTATATGCAATCACAAAATACAAAGAGGGAAAGATTTCTTACAGAACACATTAAACTGAATACAATTTGTAGTTTATTACAAATTCAGAGCATTTTAAGGAATCATCAGTATCAATAAAAATGTAACTTTCCAAAATCTAAAATAAATTCTATAAATGCACTTAATGTGCTTCACTATTTACTGAACTCTGAAATTAAATGTGGTGTAATCTGTGGTCTAAACATCAACAGTTATTACAGAGTAGGTGTTTGCAAGCATTTAATATCTTCCCAGATTTACTGCTGGAAAAAAAAGTGTTCTTTCTCTACACACATGAACATACGCATCAGCAATGGATATGAATTAAGAAATGATGCATTTCCTAACAGTTTATGCCAAATTCTGGTGGCCTTGCCAGGTGCAGTGACACGCACTGTAATCCCAGCTACTCAGGAGGCTGAGGGAGGAGGATCTCAAGATAAGGTCAGCCTAGGCAACTGAGCAACCCCTGTCTCAAAATAAAATAAAACAGCTGGGATAAAGCTCAGTGCAAAAGACATAACCCTGCAAATAAATTTTTTAATCATCAAGTTCTGCCTGCCTTATAAATGAAAGATTCATTCTCTCCTACTTAGTACTTCAAAACCTCATGTCCCCATCAATGTTGCTGAGAACTTCAACCAGCACCAAAGCTTCACCCACGCTCCCAGGCACGGTGGTGCACGCCTGGAATCCTAGCATTCTAACAGGTGCCCAGGTTGAAGTCCTGCCTGGACAACTTAAAATGAGGAAAAGTTAGGGATGTAGCTCAATGGAAAAAAAACTATAGGTCCAACCCCAGACCCCCACAAAAAAAAAATAATAATAATAATGCTTAAAGTAATATTAACCAACTAAAGATGTGACCAACTTTAACCAACAGGACAGCTCCATACAGTGTGGAACTTAGCGTCAGTTCCATTTCATAAATACCTAGTCGCGCTCCTGCGTGTCCCCATTCTTACCAGGTGACTCAGATCTTCATAGCGGCTATTGAAAGCCTCCAGCTTCTCACTGATTATCTCATCAAGAATCCCTCCGTCAATCAAAGTCTGGCCAAGTTCCCGGATCTGGGTCCGATTATCTGCTGGGTGGCGCAAAACAGACTCCAGAGCCTGGGCCATGGACAGAGGAAAGAAAAAAAAAGGTTTACTAAAGAAAATGTATTAGGATCCTAAAAATGCCATGTTTAAAAGAAGTAATTTCATCTCCTAGAAAATGACCTCAAGAATAATACCAGGAATCAGATAAATTCACAAAATTAGCCATTAAGGTACTAAGAAATTCATAAAATTGAGAAATTTGCATGAAAAATTACAATGATTTCATAAAAATAGTCAATAATGACCAATTATCTGAGAAATTCTAACGATATGATACAAAGCTTAAAAGTAAAAATGTACTACACAAAAAATGTTCTCAACTGTTATAAATTGTATCACTCTGTAATCCCAGCACTCGGGAGGCTGAGGCAGGAGGATCTTTGCGAGTTCAAGACCAGCCTGGGCTACAAAGTGAGCTCAAGGTCAGTCTGAACGGCATAGTGAGAGCCTGTCTCAAAAAGACAAGGGCCAGGGATTTAGCTCAGTGGCTTAAGTGCCTGCCTGGCAAGCATGAGGTCATGAGTTTGATCCCTGGTGCTGCAAATAAATAAATAAATAAATTGTATCACTAAAACCACATCTTCCTACATGTATTTTACATGCACACTTTTATATATTAATATAAATCTTATTAAGCACATGAGCTAAATATTATTCCCATTTTACAGATGGGAACACTGAACCTAAGAAGGTAATAACTCACCTGTACATAGTCAGTGCTTGGCTCTTCTAAAGCACTCAAAAACCTTTTATCCAATGGACTACCTGCCACTGTGTATACAGAACAATACTAACTGGAAGAAACACACCAAATGTTTAAAAGTGTGTATCTTGGAGTTTGCTTTACAATTTTGTCTATTTTCCATGTATCTGGAACGAACATGGAATGGCTCTCATAGTAGAAAGCCACTGTTTTATAGCAAACTTTCTATCATTTTCATTCTCCCAGCCTCTCCCTCTGGGATCCACGTACTGGAACGTGAGTTCTACAGGGCGCTGATTTCTGACCTCCAAGTCAGTCTCTACGTCCTGCCGCTGCATTTTCCAAGAGCACATCTACCCTCTTTCTCTTTTTTTCTGAAGCAAATCATGAATGAATTATTTCATGATTCATTTAAGAAACAGTTGACAAGTCACCATGTGCTGTACGTGCACTGGTAACTGATGAACGAAAAGGATCAAGGACATTTCTTGGCCCCGGTAGCTCCAAGTCCAGGTTTGCTGACAGGATCCCCAACCTCCACCCACCACAGTAGTGCTGGCCTCTTCACGAACTGCAGACGTGTGAAGACAACAGACTAAGCTGCTGTAAACAGTCTGTTCTGTGCTTCGGGAAGGAAAATGACTTTATGCAAAAGCAAGAGAGCAGCTGTACCAACAGCTTACTCAGAGCCTTGCCCAAGGACAGGTGAAATAATGTGGAAACCCACAAGAGCCCCACTGTTTGCAAGAGGCACAAATCGCCAAACAGCTCAGCCTGCCCCTCGAATGGGTCCCCAATTATATTAATGTGCCTGACTCTAGAAATACTTCAGGCTGCCAAAGGAAAGGAGTCACAATGGAAATCACTGAGGAAGCAAACACACTGGTCCGCACACAGCACTGGGTTCCCCAATTTAACTCATATCTGACTGCAGCAAAAAGAAATGCCACCCAGAGCTCAGGTTCCGACCTCTAGGGCTTCACCGACTGCCTCTGTCTTCTCTGGCAGGGCCTCTGTGCTCCTGACTCGCTCTTCCAAAGTGTTTAGCCAGGTAGTTTCCAGATCCAAGTAATGAAGCAGCTCGATCCAGCAAGACCAGACCTCCTACGGGCACAAAGACAAAATTTAAGGTAGACAAGGAGCTATTTCTGTGCATCGTAGCTGTAGTGAGGCACAATCCCTTCAATAAATGGTAATTTCACTTCAATATGAGTCCGTGCAGGAATTTAGAAACAAATTTTAGTTGGAATTTCAAATAAATGAAATAAAACCAAATTTGTCGATAAATCATATTAGACCAATTAAGGCAGATGGACAAAGAGAAATAGGCAAGAGGCTGTCTCACTCTGAAATAAATTGCAAGGACCTGATTGAGTGCCAGAAGTACAATTATAATTAATGGGAAAAATATGAGGAAAAGCTTATTAGTTTTTTTTTAAAAATAGAAGGTAAAAATCACTCATAATTATAGCATTTTTAATAACTTCAAAGGAAATTAAAATCTCCTGGGTCACGCTGAATTACAACTTAAATCTAATTGATGTAGATGATTTACTGCACAAATATCCCAACTTTAAATTCACGAAGGCTGGTATGTGTAAGAAGAGAGGTGTATTTTACCCGAAAGGGACTTAGCCGTCACTCATTCCCTACTATGAAGATTTCTGCGATAGGAGAGGTATATACATTTATAAATTTATACGCCTTTATTCCTTATAAAAGGAACTGATTTGACTGGTAACCCTAGGAGAACGAATTCAGGACGGAGCCTCCTATATTATTTCTTCTCTCTTGAACCTCTCAACTGAGCCAAAACACATTGTCCTCTGTGCCCTGACTGAGCTCTGCCCACCAGGACGGGCAGCAATGTTTCCTATAAAGAACCAGACAGAAAAGATTTTAGGTTTGGGGAACTCCGTCTGGTCTCTGTCACAGATAATTCTCTGCTGTGTGTGAGTGGGTGGGTGGGTGGGGTATTGTGTGTATTTGTTTTTTAACCCTTTAGAAATACAGGAACCACTCTTAGTTAACTTAAGTGTACAAAACAAGTCACAAGTTTGATTTGAGCCCTCAACTATAACATGCTAATCTTTGGCTTAGACAGAGTAAAAGGAAAAGGAGGTTTCTAGTCCCGTAAATTTCTACAAAAAAACAAGCAAAAACAAGCAAAAAAACAGGCCCATATTTAAGGGTGACCTCCTTTCCTATGGCAAAGAAAGACACAGAGAATTGCTCCCAAGAGGTAGAACTGATCCCTAATCAAGTGCCTTCCTTATTAACTGGTCTAAATCATCGTATTTAGCTCAGTGCAGAAAAGATTCAAAACAAACAAGAATGTGCAAATTTAGCTTACATATTGCCCTTGGCATTTTTTAATCATTTTGGTATTGACTACAATATAATCACTTGCTCTATGTTTCACTGAATTTAAATTAAATCGTTATAAATAAATTTTCAATCTTTCCACAAGGTATAACAAAAGTCATACCCGTATGAAAATAAGCACAAATTGGTTTATTAAGATTTTTATTAAAATCTTATAGAATCATTTACTTACTAAAATGGTATTTTATCTAAGGTCCAGCAAAATAGCAGCATGTTTAAATTCCTTTTTTCTTCAGGTAACTCTGTACCTCTGAGCACCACTCAGAATCAAAAACCTTTGATTCACCTCGACATATTCATCAAGGCAAAACAAAGCAATAGAGGTGCTTACAATATGTTCTGGAATTTGGGGATCAGACCAGATCCTACCAATCATAGGTCACATGGAAACCTTGATGCAAATACAAAAAAACTGAAGTCTGAAGATATTAAATGACTTGCTAAAGAACCTTCTGATAAATGGAGACACATTATCTTATTTTAAAAAAAAAATCTCTAGTTTCTATCAACGTATCTCCTGAAAACTAGCTTCCCTTTATGCTCCACTATTTGATAAAACATTTTTGAGATTTTTTTCCCCCAAGATATAAGAGTGGTCAGCATATCAGAGAGTTTGGATCTCACAAATGTAGCACTGGAAAAAAAAAAATCATACCTCTAGTGTGTGGCACTTTCCTCGGATTCTATTGCAAAGAAGTTGGTAATTCTCCAGCACCACATTCAGCTCAGACGTCAACTCCTGGCCACCAGAGGGCACCTTGGCAGCTAATAATTTGATGTTGTCCCTCAGAATCTTCACTCTGACCTCCTTCTGTAACACGTCCTCCTTCGCCCTCTGCTCCAAGAAAGGATGAACTTGAAAAACACTGCCCTTTCTCCAAAACAAATCTCTTTCTTGCATTTAAAAAAAAAAAAGTAAACCAAAATTTAAACACCTAGACGATCCTAACTGCCTAACTGGAACATTATTTGGATAATCAATATTTTAAGTGGTTTTTAAAATACAAATACAAAGTATAAACCCTCATTCATCCTGTGTTGCATTGTGCATGTCCCCAACCAGCATTTTCCTTTAATAACAGCAGGGTTAACACTCAAGTTATCCTAAACTGTGTTTATGGATAAGAAACAGTTTCAAAGTCTGGGTCTAGGATGAGAATCTAAACGAATTCATTTCAACTGACCTATGGAGGCCTGAACATATTAAGACTAAAATAAATGAATGTGCACAAACATCAAGGGGCACAGTAGTAGGGGCATCATTTGAAAAGTCCTACAAATAATGGAAACACTTTTGCCTCCTGGGACGTGGGTACAGCTCTCCTTCTGATAATGAACAGCACTTCAAAGATGACAAAGTTATACTGTGACAATCTGATCTGGAAAGAGTTGCTTCCAGCAAGACAAGCAATCTCATGTTCACAAAAATCAACCTGCCTTTCACCTTCACCTGCAGCTTTCTTTACTGCTTAATGGCTTTCAGTTCCCCTAGGGTGGGGGGAAAGCAATTACTTGTCCTGGCTTTTCAGTTCCTAACAGCTGTTTGGAAGAATAAAAATATACTGACCATCACCCAGTCAAAGATTTTAATCTTATTTTTCTTAATTTTCAACTGCAGTGAATTTAAAAACCTCACAGAACGATGACATTAGTGTAAAAGGGAGACTAAACAAATGAGATAATTTAGGCTGGCATGATAGGGCATGTAACCCCAGCCCTCAGGAGGCTGAGGCAGGAGGACTACTGTGAGTTTGAGGCCAGCCTGGGTTACAAAGTGGGATCAAGGCCAGCCTGAACTTCATAGCAGAACCGTGTCTCAAAAAGACAAAAAAAAAAAAAAAAAAAAAGATAATTTAATATGGGAGACAACCTCTAAACTTCCCTCAAACAAGTTTTAATACATTAAATGTTAAGTTCTAGTTTTTAATATTTAAAGACACACCAATAACTTTCTACAAAGAGTTTCATGTTTTAACATTTGGGTAAAACCTTAAGTACATTTCGGGCTGATACCAATTAGTATTCATACACTAATAACATAAACATCTTTCAAAAGGAACTACACTAAAAAGATGTTTCAGTACTATTACAGCTGAAGTAATGGTCTTGTCACATTTACTCTGACCCTTACACAACATGTATGCATGTTATCTGATCCCTTTTTAAAGACTATCTGCAGAGATTTTTGCTTTCGTTAGACTCTTAGGCAAGTTAACTTTGGGGCAGAATATGCACCATGTGGCTTAACTTTATAGAAAAATAATAGCTTTCAAGACACTATCTCCTTTGACTTGAATACTCAAGGACAATTGAAGCAGTGTTAGACATTTGGGAATGATGCCCAGTTCTTTTATTATATAAAAAAGAGAGAGAATGCAAGACTATACGATTACAGGAAATACAGCCCATGAATCCAACTGATAGCCTCACCCCTGGCTTCTTCCTACCACTCCTCTTACCTGTTCTACGGACATGCTGGGGTTCAGATGTACCCCCATGTACCTGGGGAAGTAAGGATGATCTCCAACCAATTTGAGAAGTCTTTGTTCCTTACAAAAAAAATACTGCTCCCTGCAAACTTTTGGAAATTGATAGTGGGGAAGGTTACACAACATCATGAATGCAACTCATACCACTGAAATGTACACTTAAAACTTGCTGTTTTTGTCATATATACACAAAAATAAAATACACACAAAATAAATACATAGAAAAATTAATACATACAAAAAATACTTAGAAAATACATACAAAAATTACATTAAATTATATCAAATTAAATTAAATTAAATTCAGTTCTCCTTCACATCCACTACCAGAAGTTTCAAAATCATTCTTGATGGTTCCCCAAGGTTCCAACCCAAGATTTTCTCCAGGGCCCTCACGGGCTCAGGCCATGGACCAGGTTAAACCAGTGGACCCTGAGCTTCCTTTCCTCACTGAAATCATCACAGTACCCCTCCCTTCTCCTTCTTCTCAAATTTAAAATCTTATTGTGAAAGATTATGGAAACATACGGGTCTTCCCAGCTAGGATCAAAAATTGGCTAGTTGGCAAGTTGTGTGGTTAGTTGGTTGACTAACTAACCACAGTTACTTGGTTGTTGGTTTTAAAAGAAATAGAGGAAACGCAGAAGCCACTGACCCTGACTGTCTCAGCCTCACCTTCATCTCCTCCACAGCACCCTGCAGCTCTTCTGGTGACTTGTACTCGAAGTCCCTCTCCAGGTACTCCTCTTCGGCCTGGGACATCCATTCCTGCATCTCCGCCAAGTCTTTCTTCAGGTTCACTGCTTTTTCCTGACTTTCAAACAGCCTGTTCTTTTTAATAGCAATCTAGAAAGGGAAAGCCATTCCCCCAAACAAGTCTTAATACATTAACTGTTAAGTTCTAGCTTTTAATACTTAAAGACACATCAATAACCTTCCGAAGAGTCTCATGGTTTACATGTAGCTAGTAAAACCTTTCATACATTTTGGGCTGATACCATAGAATATGTGCAATAACAAAAACAATTTCCTAACAAGGATTCTTGGGCTTGGAGGACAGCTTGGCGGTGGAGAGGCTGCCTAGAAGCTGCAGGCCCTGAATCTGACTCCCAGAACTGGGAAAAAAATTCATCACTGGCATTCTATACCTCCCGAGTCCAAATTTCATCTACACGTAACTATTACAATTTTGAAAAAGCATAATTTTTAACAGTAATCCCAGCTGCAGAACTCTAACCTGCAGATTCACAGAAATAAATCTGTTGTAGCACCACTGGCTATGGGGGAGGGTACTGGAAGCAATCAAAGTGTCCATTTCTCCCTTTTAAATAGGACTCCCATTAAGATTTCACTTTTAAAAAACAGGAAGGACAAGGTTACTATTAAGACCACAACAAAACACTGCTCTACAAAATTTTGCTTTTGAAAATCTACTAAGCCAGATACAAAAAAATTGTATTGCAAAGCAGATCCTTGTCTGAATCTGGTTCAATGCCTGAGTTAAATATTTCGGAGCTGTCTGGAAGTGTTTTCTGCGTGCTCCCAGCCCTAACCACAAACCAACCTCCACTGTGGGAGGAGATGCATTTGCTCAGGCCTGGCCCATATCCGGCATTCTGCTCAGGGTGAAGGTCACAGTTCTGGCCACCTCGCCATGGCTCACTTGGCTGCCAGGCTGACAATAACCAAAGGCCAGTACAGGAACAGGATGGCACTCACAAGACCAAGGGTCAAGTAAAAGTTCGTGGCTTTCCTGTTCCCTCCCTCCAAATGGAATCAATACTAAAAATAGAGAGTTTTTCATCACTGTCCCCCATGGTACTCTAGAAAAAAGTACCAGCAACACACAGTCCAGTTCCTGTGCCTGGCTCATCAGTGGTTCAGTTGGTGACCTCTCTGTAAAATGAAGTACGCAATAGATAGATAGATAGATAGATAGATAGATAGATAGATAGATATAGCTGATAGGTAGATACACAGAATAGATAGATGACAGATAGACAGTAGAAATGGTAGATACACAGAATAGACAGATGATAGATAGATAGATAAATAGATAGATAGATAGATAAATACATAGATGATAGCTAGACAGATGATAGGCAGATGATAGATAATGGATTGACAGATCACAGAAAAAGAGAAAGAGAGAGGGAGATAAATGATAGGTAGATAATAGATAATAGATGATAAATACAGATGATAGAAAGACGATTGGTTGACAGATACACAGATACATAAACACAAAAATACAGGGATACATAGATTCATAGATTTAGATTCTTGGGCTCCATTTAAAGAAAATTCTATTAGTCCTTTCTGAACAGTAGTTAGTTTTGCTATTTTCAAGGACCCACAAAGAAATGAAAAAAAAGACACTATTATAGTGAGATTTTCAAAATAAAAACAAAAAAATCCTTGAAAGGATAATTTTTTTCATTTTATAGCACTAATTTGTTCTTTTGTTCATTATAACATGAATATGATGAGACAGATTGTTTCTGTTAG
>RJWT010047247.1:0-11335 GCA_004365215.1 Cuniculus paca | reverse complement strand
CCATTTCCAAAGGCTCTTGAACCACATGGTCAGGTACAGTCACAGCAACAACCCCACTCCTGGTACCAAATTCTGTTTTGATTACTTTTCCTTCATTGCTGAGACAAACACCTGACACCAAAGTGAAGCAAGGAAAGGTTTCTTTAGCTCACAGTTTCTGGAGATTTCAGTCCACAATCAGCTGGGTCCAAGGCAAGGTGGCACGGCACAGGGACAGCACTTCAAGGCAGCAGCCAGAGCAAAAAAGCAAAAGAGCCTCTTCTCTACCCTCAAATTATACACCAGCCACCCCCTCCACCAAAACCTCCAGGGTGGCTGTAACACTCACAAAATATCCTTGCTTTCCTTTGCACAGGATGAGGATATTTACAAAGTAAGAACCCTGGCTCCCTGCTGAGTCTCTCAGTTAAACTTCTCAAGTTGACACAATGTATTAACCATAAGAGCTGCTGAGCTAAATCCCCAGCCCTACCTTTCCTTTTCCTTTTCTGCAGAGTGTTGGTAAGAGTTTTGATTGTCTCGTGCTATCAATGATGCAACTGCAGTGTGGCCCTGGTGTGAAGAGAATGAACTCTGGGCCTATTTCCTGGGAGATCTTGGACTACAAGATTTTCCCAGCCTGGATTTCTTCATCTGGAAAAATGAGAAGGATAATTGCACTTTTGCTCACAGTCACACAGATTAAATGAGTTCATACCATCAAAGTGTGTAGAACAGTGCCTGGCACCGTTTTCATTAAGTAATAGTTATTCCTTCTAGCATGTATTAAATCATAGCTTTCCTTGTGTCATTGTTTAATCATTTTAATTATCTACTTTGAGGGGCCTTAGTGAAATTATGAAATCCCATGGAGACAGGAACTTGATTTTGTACTTTTTATTGGTCCTTTACTACTTAGGCATCTAAGTCCCCAATTCATACCTTATAATGAAGCTATTACTGTAGAAAAGAAAATAGATTGGACTGGGTAAATAGTTCAGTGGTTTATCACTTGCCTCTTGTGTGTGAGGCCCTGGGTTCAATCCTTAGCAAAAGAAGAAGAAAAATAGGTCAAACAGGAAATAAGGAATTAGAAAGATAGGCTTTAGCGCACAGGCTGTCTTACTTACTTTTCTCATTGCTGAAACAAAATACTAAATGCCCAAAGTTAAGGGGGGAAAGGTTTATTTGGCTCACAGTTTATAGAGGTTTCAGTACACAGTTGACTTGGCCCCAAGGCAGGCAGGGCAGCATGACAGACAGGTATCAAAGAGGACAAACAGTTCACAGCAGGCAGAAGGTAGCCAAGCAAGCAAGGGCCGACCCCAGCTCTTTCTATTCCATATGCCTTATCCAGGCTACTTAGGGTGGTAGAACTCACACCCTTAATGCAGGTGCCTTTGGTCCTAGCATTGTGCCGTGAATCACGTTACACACTCTTAGATTCAGCCATCTCTAAAAAAGCCCCACCTCTGACTGCATGCTTTAGGGGGACAGCTAATCAATCCCAAACCATAACACAGATGAAGTTTTATGATTCTTTGAGTGTGTAATTCATTCCTTTTTTCATTATTGTTAAGTCTAATGAGTTCTTCTGCCACAGTCACCAAAAGTGTGAGCATTATTTAGCAAGGAAGCAGTTTCAGGAGATTGATGCAGATACTTTTCTTCTAGGCCCGTGGTGGAAGGGAATCACATACAGTGGAGTCTGATCTATCAGAGTATCTCAAAGTAGTAAGTGGTGGGTCATAAGCTAGTTAGTTGTTTTAACATAATTCTCTACCTGGCAGGCATGTCACCATTGAGGAGAGGACCTTCGTCATCAGCCACTCTCTCTGCCTTCCCCCTCCTTTGTTAGCAGCTCAGATAATTCACAAGCATCACTTTCACTCATTAGTGTCACAGACGTTTGGGGGAAATCAAAAGTTGCACCTAGTGAGAAGAGGTGGGGACTTGGGTGAAACCACAGAATAAAACTTAAGCAGATTGCAGACAGAAGTCCAGTGGGGCCTCTGCCATCCACCTAGCTGTCCGGGTCCTCAGCCAGGGTTCCATACTGAGCCCCGGGGGAGCCCTCTCTGAGATGAAAATGCTGCATTTCTCCTTCTCCTAGGCTGGAACAAGACATTAAAAAGTTAAAGGCTGACTTGCAAGCCAGCAGGCAAGTGGAACAGGAGCTCCGCAGTCAGATCAGCTCCCTCTCAAGCACTGAACGAGGGATCCGCTCAGAAATGGGCCAGCTCCGGCAGGAGAATGAGCTGCTACAGAACAAGTACGTGCATCTTCTGGGCCTTGTAGCCTTGCTGTGAGTGACTCTTAAGAGATTGTTTTGGAGACACCAAGAAACCTTCTGGTAACTGGAAAGGAAAGGCTGTAGATGATTGTATTCAGAAAAAGGAAGACCTTTCCCTTCTCCTCTATTTCACTTTTGGTGGGACTAATCTCATCAGTGATTCTTTTACCTCACTAAAGTTCTTTCAAGGTGCACTGAGGCACTAGAGTTAGTCCTGTAATTGTCTCGCGCTTTGTTAGAACTTCTTATATCCTACATTCTGAACTGCCTCTTGCAGATCACTTACCTTAACAGAGAAGAGAGTAGGTCTGACCCTGGTCTTACTGGTGTTTAGGAATTACTAAATAATAATGACAATGTGTTTTCACTGGGCACAGTGGTGGTTGGTATGATTTACTGCTCAAACTTCTTGTTTACTTGACTTTAAAGTGACTTTTAAAAAAGAAGCATGTTTTTCAAGGGTCTTATAGTATTTCTAATTATAAGGCTTTGTATGACAACTCTTTCCATATAGGTTACATAATGCTGTGCAAATGAAACAAAAAGACAAGCAGAATATCAACCAACTGGAGAAAAAGCTAAAAGCTGAGCAAGAAGCCCGAAGTTTTGTAGAAAAGCAGTTAATGGAAGAGAAGAAAAGGAAGAAGTTAGAAGAAGCCACTGCTGCCCGAGCTGTTGCGTTTGCTGCTGCATCTAGGTATGTCCACGTCACCTAAATATTATCCAAGATTGGTGTTCTGCGTCCCAAGACAAACATGGGGATTGGACGCCTTGGGTAGGATTGGACACATAACCATCATGTGTGGATGATTTGCTTTAAGTAAAGTTTTATTAGCTGGTTCCAACTCCATATTTACCAGCTTGTCTTATAATGATTTCATCCCTCGGTGACCTCACCTAGAAAGCGAGGTGAGAGAATCACCATACTAAGTACTGCTTAGAGAAGGTTTCCAGTCATCTTCAGTAGACTGACGATCACTGAATGCTTTGAGAGGTTCCGTCTAGAATTTTGTTCTCTTTATAGGACCAGGATTGTTCTCCACTCTTTTTTTTTTTTTTTTTGGCGGGGTGGGAGGAGGTACCAGGAATTGAACTTCAGGACTCAGGACCTCACTCTTGCCAGGCAGGCACTGTGCCACTGAGCTAAATCTCCAGCCCCCATATTCTCCACTCTTAAGTGTGGGTGGGTGTTTCTGAGTTTTTAATGTTACAAGGTAAGAAAGGTAGCACCTTGGTTACCCAAGTACTGTATTGTACCATGTACTAATTCAAGACTTTGCTGGATATCAGCATTCTGTCAAGTGAGGTGAAAAATTAGGGTCCAAAAGACGCAGTTAAATGAATGATGAAAATTGTGGACTACATCCTGTACCCTTAAAAAGTACCCCTAGATGTAGGTATCCCAAAAACTGATCTGTAACTGCCACCTGAATTCCAGTAAGGAGAGAAAACAGTGCAGACCTTTTTTTTTTTTTTTTAAGTTTACTTCACCACTTCCCTCCTCTTCTTTCCTCTCCCACATCCCCTTCCTTCTTCCTCTTTCCCCCCTCCTTCATCTTCTTCCTCTTCCACCTTCAACTAGTGAAGTCTGTTTGCATGATTGGGAGCAGTTATGGGTTTACAGATGCAAAGTGAGGATAGATTATCTCATGTTAATTTGTTTCCTAATTTGTATCTATGTGGTATAACTCAACTGTAATTTTCCCTAGAGTTTTGCTTTATTGTATTAAACATATAATTTAGTTGCCAACATCTGGCATGTTCATAGACTTCTTTGGGGTTCTGGCATTTGCAGAATAACTGGTGAATCATCGTTTCACCTTTTAGGAAATAACAATGAGTACTGAGAACTCTTTCCCTGGCATGATCATGCTTCCTCCTACCCCTCAGATTCTAGCCTGCAGGTGGCTGAACTTTGTGGCTTATCTGTATCTAGACAGACTCACAGGTACTTGATTCACCAGACAGGATCCAGAGAGGTCCACCAAAGAGAGATGGGGACCTCAGCTTACCCTACTCATGGAGTAGGTTGTAAGTTTGCTGTCTTATATCACAGAAAATAATTGCAGGATACATCAGTGAAAGGCATTAGAAAGGTTTGAGGCAGAATTTTTTTTTTTTTGATACTAGGAATCGAATTCAGGACCTTGTGCTTGCTAGGCAGGAATTTATGTCACTGAGCTATATCCCTGGCCCCAGTGAGACAGAATTTAAAAATACATACGTATGAGCCAGCTGTGATGATGCATACCTGTAAGCGCAGCACTTGGAAGGCTGAAGCAGGCCAGTCTCTGCTACACAGTCAGTTCAGGGCCAGGCTGAACTACGTAGCAAGACCTTGTCTCAAAAAATCAACAAAAAAACCCAACCAAAACAACATAAAAACAGCAGTAAAAGTACACACTGAGCAGATTCTTAAGAAAGACATGTATGGGGGTTTGTAAGTGAACTTGATCTTGGGGTTGTCCTCAGGATGGGTAATCTAGGATATGTATTCCTACTGCCTGTGAGGCTTCTCATTTGGTGCACTAGGTTAAAATGTTACCAGTTGGATGAGTTTGAAGTTGAGATGTGCTCTCCACTAATAGGAGGAAAATGAGCACTTTATGAAAAGCAGAGGGCCCAGAGCCCAGTTTATAGGATTGTGGTATCTTTAAGGCCTTTAGGAATTTTTTAGTGTGAGTTCCCTGAAAGGGAAAAAGAATTTGTAGCCTCGAGTAACTTTTTTTTTAAAGGTTTCAAATATTTATTGTTGATCCATTAGTGCTAATCACAGAAAAAGACTAAGATTCTGATTAAGAATGTTCAACTGTCTCAGCTAAGGTATTTTTAAAGCTTGATATGGTGATATAATCTTGACCATGATAAAGTATCGTCTTGTGACCTCCGAGGAGGTAAATGTGCTGCCGCTCATGTGCAATTCCTTACAGTCCCAGCTTGGTCCTCCTCTGGTGTCTCCCCTTGGAGTTGTACCTGATTTTATTACCAGTCTTCATCCGAATCCATTGAGGAATGGGATGATTCTGCTTTTGCTTCTTGGCCAGGAATCGTTTGATTCTGAAAGTCTTGTGAGAAGCCATGGTCAGGCTCGGAGGCAGGAGCACACACTTGATGGCAGACAGAAGCAGAAGAACTTCAGTGACTTTTGTGTCCTGTAGTTTCTCTGAGAAGTACAATTTTAAAATTATGATTTCCCTTATCCCCTTTCTACCGATTTTTATTTCCTCTATTACAGATTTTACCAAACAGTAATCCAGTGTGGCCTGTACTCTCCTTAACTCATTCAATATCCATCCTCGTTAAAACCTTCCACTGAGGAAGCTCTCGCAGTTCCTTTACCATGTTGTTTAGTGTCTCTCACGCCTGAGATTGAGCCGCTTGGTTTCTTATCTCTCCTGAATGCCTCTTCCAGTTAAGCTTATTTGTTTTGGTCTTATCCTTGCATAGTCCTTATTTGTTGTCACTTAACGTGGAACTGTCTCTTCTCATAAGCCAATCTCCCTTGGATCTTTGGTAGGCAGAGGATACTTTCTTCATCAGACTCTTCTGGAGCCTCAGCACTAAATAGTTCAGCAGCTCTGGACTGGCCACAACTCCCTGTCCTTTGGCTCATCCTTATTAGTTAGCCCTAAGAAGCAGCCTAATGCCACGCCCATCTTTTTCTGTTTACTCCAAGCTCACGGCAGCTTTGTGATTAAAAAGGTGAAATTCCTAATATGTAGCCCCTCAAAAGTAGGAAAACGAGATTTTTAAGTTTATTGCCCTCTGGTGAAGATGATACTTGTTAGTTCTATCTTGCTCTGCTCTATCACCATGAGCCTGGTAGAAAGTGTGCTGGGTTGGGAAGTGAGAAAACTGCAGTTTTTACTTCCTATTCTGTGACTTACAAGCTAGCAGGAGGTCTTGAACTAGTGTTATATCTACGTGTCCTCTGTGTTCTAATCTGGAAAATAAGGGGATATTGTAAGGATTGTAAGGTAGTATGGGTAAAGTACCTACCTTAGTTAGGGCTTGGTAAAGTACCTACCTTAGTCTCTTGACATGTAGACATACATTAATAATTATTTTAAATCATTGTTGAAATTATCAAATAGTAGAATGAGCATGCAAGCCAAAAGCCAATCCTTTACAGATCCTGGAGGATATATATAGTAGGTTATGTGCAAATACTATGCTATTTAGAACATCTATGGATTTGGGAGTCTGCAGGAGCTCCTGGAACCAGTTCCCTCTTGGATACAAAGGGAAAACTACAAGCATATAGTTTTGTTTTTTGTTTTTTTGATACCAGAAATCGAACCTTAGGACCTCACGTTTGACAGGCAGACGCTGTGCCACTGAGCTAAATTCCTGGCCCGAGCCTACAGTCTTTTAAATTCTTTTGTTTTCTTTTTCAAAAGAGGAGAATGCACCGAAACCTTACGAAATCGAATCAGAGAACTAGAAGCAGAAGGCAAGAAGCTCACAATGGACATGAAGGTGAAAGAAGACCAGATCAGAGAACTAGAACTGAAAGTCCAGGTAATAAAGAAACACAAGATTGCTTCATTCAAATTTCTTTTAGCCTAGATTTGTGCTCTGTGCTACCATGTAGAGATGGTGCCTTTGATACAGACCAAATCCCATTACATCAAAAATCTGTGTATGACAAAAAGATTTAAGGCTCTAATCTTGTCCAGCTTATTTTAGTATAATTTAATCTAACCAGATTCTGATACAAGTCAGAAATGTTGACAGTCTCTTAACGCGTTTTACATCAGGATTTGGCTCACTGTAGATTTATGTAACTTTTTCGGGTTATGGGCCAGATTAGTGTCCTCTGAAACTCACACATCTCTCCTTAGCCTTAACCCTTAGTCCAGTGCCAAGAGCTGACCCCCTGGATAGCTCTGAGGCCTGGAGACTGTAGTTCTGAGCTCTCTGTGGAGAGAAAATGTGCTGGAGATATGGATATGGACATCGCCAGGTTTTTTAGCCTTTGTACTTTAGCCATAGGTTTGGCATCAGTTTTTCCAAGTGACATTTAAAATTAATATCATGTATTATAAAGTTATAGTAATTTGAATTGTGTGGGACTGGTAAGAAATTACTGACAAGTTAGTGGAGGAGAATGTGTGGCCTGGAGGCCAAGTCTGAAGTGTGTGTTAAAGATGTCCTCAGATGAACAGGAAAGGTGAGCAGGAGTCAGGGGAAAGCTTCAGAATAGTGGGTAACTGGGAAAAAATAAAATCAGAAGCTCATCTCATAATACACAAAAAGAAATTCCAGATAAGAGGTTCAATGCAGAAAAAGAAAAGAAATGGCTTTTTTTAAAAGCTAGGTGAAGACGTAGTAGACTTTATTTGATCTTAAAACAGAAACATGTTTCTGAACATGGAAATAATGGAAGGAACTACAAGGTGAAAAAAAGTCATCTGGCAAAGGTGCAGATATTGCAACAAATGCACTTAATACACTCGGCATATAAATAGCTTATAAAATTTGCTGAGTAAAGCTCACATATACAGAGAAATGGACAGTGGACACAATACACAGAATAAATACAAATGACTGATATGTGTATGTCTTCATTAATCATCAAAGACATGCAGATTAAATTTAGAAATCAATTTCACCTGTAAAATTGGCAAAGACTTTTTAAATGATAACACCAGTTTTGCTGATGATGCTACATAATAGGCCTCATGCATTGCTGGTAGAAGTATAACATTCCAGAAAATAGGTACTTTTTAAGTATTTCCCTTATCAATCTAGCACTAAATATTTAAAGCTCTCACCAATGGTTAATATACAGAGATGTTTAATGTATACAGTATAAATGCAAAAACAATGGAAGCAATCTTTCTGATGGGAAATTGTTTAAACTATGATATATATACATGCAGGAATATCATATGGCCATTAAAGTTTTTTTTTTTTCCAGTCAAGTGTGCTGATGCATACCCATAAACCCAGCATTCTGGGAGCCTGAGGCAGGAGGATCACAAGTTCAAGAACAGCCTGGGCAACTTAGTGATTTAGTGAGACTCTGTCTTGAAAAAAAAATTTTTTAATGGGGTGGGGAATGGAACTGAGTATGTAGCTCAGTATGAAGACCCTTGTTCAATCCCTAGTACAACCAAAAAATATGAAAGGTAAAAGATCCCAAATGTGTATTTATTTTCTACATTACCAAGTATTATAAGTTATATTCTACAATTTACCTTATCAAAATAATGAACTTTTTTGGTGGTAGGAGGGCCCTGCATGCTAGGCAAGCACTCTACCACTAAGCTATATTCTTAGCCCCGTTTTGCGGTTTTTAGTGTAGCTTAAGAAAAGAATTAAAGCAGATTTGACTACAGAATTATAGCTATATTTGCAAGTGACCAGCAAGAAAAAAGTTCTCTGTATTTCTGAGTTAGGCTTTCAGACCATGTTTAATTTGGAGGCAGACTCCATTGTTATTTAGACATATATCCTACACAGTCAGATGATTATACACTAAATGTTACTGTGTGTGTATCACCGTTTAAATACATTTGGCACTTGCTCTAAGTAGTGAGTTCTAAACCCATGAAACATCACGATTCTATGGTCTAGTCACTATATCATGAATAGTGGGATTTAACTTGTAATTTCAGGCTTATTTATAGACATCAGTGCCAAAACTGCCTTGTAGCATTGCTGTCTTGATGATATTGATAGGAGCTTCGGAAGTATAAGGAAAATGAAAAGGACACTGAGGTGTTAATGTCAGCCCTCTCCGCCATGCAAGACAAGACGCAGCACCTCGAGAACAGCCTGAGCGCAGAGACGAGAATCAAGCTGGACCTGTTTTCTGCACTGGGTGACGCAAAGCGACAGCTGGAGATTGCCCAGGGTAGGGAAGCAATGGGGCAAGTGTGGGTGCTGGAGGGTAGTGGGGACTAAGAGTACACAGGGTTGAAGAGAGTCCACCTCCTCTTAGAGCTCTGAACCAAAGGGCATTTCTGTTATCTCGTCAAGCAATTTGGTAAGTCCCTAGCATTAGCACATTGATTGATGCTGCAGACGTATTTTGAGACAAAAACACATCAAGTGCAGGGCATGAAGGGAAGAATGTGCATTTCTACTTTCAAAGGAGCGCAGTGTCGTTGAGGCCATAGAGAACTGCAGAATCACCAAAGGGTGCTGTGGTAGCAGTGTGCATGGGGCCTGTGGGAACACCAGAGAGGCAGGGACCAGCCAGTCTGGAGGGTTGGAGAAAGCCATGTCCTCGAAGAGCGGGGACCTGAGCAATGAAGCAGCAGCATGGTAGGGGTTGAGGGTCAACAGGCCTGGCCGAGGGCTTGGAGATGAGGCGAGCCTGGTGTATTACAAGCTGCCCCAGCTCTGCCCAGCTGGAGCAGTGGGAGGTGAGTCTGGAGAGCAAGCCAGCCAGTTGGCAGATATTTATCAAGACCTACTATATGCTGGGCACTGTGAAAGTCCCCAAGGATTCAGGGTTACAGCCCTGGCAAGGACAAAGAATGCATAAGCTAGTAGGGAATGTCAGACAGGCATTAAGTGTGATGATGAAAATAAAGCAGTGGTGAGGAGGGCCATGTGTGTCTGTCTGCTCTTTTCACATGGCAGTCAGAGAAGATCCCTTACTCGGGTACACTTGAGCAAAAACTGACAGGAGAGAGTGAGTGAGCCATGTAAGTAGCTAGAGGAAAGCATTCCCTGGCAGGGGACAGCAAGTGTAAAGCCCTATGGTAGAAGTGGGGGGAGGGGGGCGCTACAGCCTGCTTATCACAGGGATGAGAATGGCAGCAGCCAGGCTCGGATGGATTGTGGCCTGTGGAAAGAACTTGGGTCTTTGAGTGAGTAGGGGCTTGGTAGGATGAAGAAAACAAATCTGGATCTTATTCAAGAAATTGATTAGCTACCCAATTGGCTGCTGTAGAAACTTTCAGTTGGCCTAATGCAGTGGTGGCAAACCTATGGCACACATGCTGTTTGTATCATTCAAAGCTCTGTTATTATGTTTTTCTTTTAATGTATGAGTTGGTTTTTCTAAACTAAAACCCCAGTATTCAAGTTTGATTGCAGTGTTGGCACTTGGCAATAAATAATTGGGTTTTGGGTTGCAGTTTGGGCACTCGATCTCTCACGGATAGAAAAGAATATTTCAGGGCTGAGGGCTTAGCTCAGTGGCTCAAGTGCTTGCCTGGTAAGCACGAGGTCATGAGTTCGAGCCCCAGCACCAAAAAACAAAACAAAACAAAAAATATTTCAACAGGGTCTTACAGAGCAGTCATATACTATACTCAGGTAGATTTTACCTGTCAATATCCACATACTAGAAACTAAATTTACATTTATTTATTAATCCATTTAAAATAACATATATTACATGTTACCATAAAGAACATTTTTATGAAAAATAACTATATTTCCAAAGCAAAAATAAATTTAATGAGAAAAATGGCATTGTTTTACGTTTAAAAAATACCTTTAATTTCTGGCTTAATGGAAGATATTCTTGATTCTCTTCTGTTTCTACATTCGATCTGTTGAAGTTTCACATTCTAGTTAGTTTATAAAAGATTCCACTTAATGCACATTACAGAATGAGTGTGAAAAAGACATTGGCTTAATATTATTATGAAAGCAGTTAGATCCTGTGGAAGCTTGACTGTACTTTGAAAATTGCTGCATAAGGATGAGCTGGGGAAAAAGATCTGCTGCCATTAGGTAAAGGCCAGGGGCTAGAAAGGACAAAGGAAAGGTCAGGGAGGGCTTTGTGAAGGAGGAGAAATTAAGTAGGTTTTGGAGGATGAATTCTGAGAGCAGAGAATGGCAAAGAAGTAGACTTACCTGAGGGAGTAGTGTAAGCAAAGAAAATAAGGTACTGGGAATATCTAGGTGAGCAGTCTTAACAGCCTCAAGCTTGCCGGCTGGAAGAAAAGAGTGAGGTTAGGAAAATCATGAATGAAGCAATACTAGAGAACATATTCCCTAGATTTTTCAGAGGAGGAGGAGGGTGTATTCCGGCCATTATTCTGGAAATCTTCAATAGCAGTGTGAAAGATGAATTTGAGAAGTAAGATTGAAGCA